>JAODUO010004715.1:0-11556 GCA_025642075.2 Ridgeia piscesae
AATGATGAACACCTACCTGGTAGACTCTCTCTTTAAGTGACATGTACAGTCACTGACAGTAATCTTTGTGCCCTCAGTTGTCTAGAAGGCTAAACATATCATAATCAAAATACTTCTTAAGACAAACAAATCTTTTTATGCATGATCAATTACTTAAGAAGATAAACAAGTTAAGAGAACAATTGCAGGAGTTGCTAAGCCCATAGCTAAGGCTAAGTCAATAACTAAATTATAAGGAAGGCAGAGTCCCAACCCAATTTTTACAAAAACACTACTATATTTCATTAGAACATCTTGCACTAGGGCCAACACCAGTCACTAATTATAGACTCATAGGCCTATCAGAGGGAGGAAGCCATTATCATCTTGGTGTCTTAGACTTAGCCTTAATTCTTAGACAAGCCAATTGTTGCTTTCTCAATGTCTCTTACTTGACCTAGCTGAATTAAACGGACTGCTGATGTATTTGAACCGAAAATTTGACTACTGCTAACCACATCAAATTTCAACCCTTCGTCAGTGCAATAATGGGTGTAATAATCTCCTTGATGTTTTACATGGCCGAGCTACTGCTAACTTGTTTAAGCTTGAAGGCATGATCTAGGTACTTTCTAAAACTACTTCCCTTATAGTCAGTCCTCGACTGTTATTCATGTATCTATTCCTTGATTATAGACTAAAAATTTAATTTGGGATTTCATAAATTAAATAACAGAAAAATGTGTGTACTATGCTGGTCTGGACAGGTTTATGCCAATTACACATTACAATGTCTAGTGCAGATAAGACACAGTTAATGAATATTTAACATCTGGATAAGTCGATCACTATTTTATTCTTTAGAGTTTGAAGAGCATGAATGTTGAGCAAATGTGATAGCAAAATTAAGGCATACTGGTTAGAATACTGTACCGTATTTCAAAGTGTATGGTTTTAAATGGAAAGAAAAACACTGTTGTCATTAAAAATGTAAATATGCTTTTTACATGCACAATTTGAATGATGACGAGGCATGTTGCCAATGGTAATTTCTAATTGCATATTGTGTACTTCTGAAATCTCACAATTACTGACAGCTGCCATACCTATCCTACCTTTAAACCTTTAGTCTTTACTGTAAAGTTCACAATAAGTCAAAATATTAATCTTAAAGCATGCTGCATTAAAATCATGCTTGACATCATACCCACAGATCACAAAAAATCTTCTAAATACTTGATGTTTTCATCACTTGCAAGAACAATGTGATAATTATTATTTAAGTTACTATTTCGCATTTCATTTTCCAGAAATGTGTTGGCGTTCGTCCCGCGTTGTATATTAATATTATATAATAATATTGCAAATATTTCGCCAAAAATGATGTAACGTAAGGGATACAGATTTTTAATATCGCTATACTTTTGCAAAAATTTCTTCATAAATTGGAAAAATCGGCATGTTTGATTGATGTGTTCGACTCGAAGCGACGCAGGCTGTCCACCATACGACATGTACTACATCAGAACATAATATTAGTGTAATGTTACTGGTAGTGGTATGCTGGCTTATACATGATATACGAGCGCACGTGATATAGACGGAGACGACAGAAGTCAAGTGTGGCGACACCGTATGTTGATATTCCTAACATGAATGCATACTTTTTACCTGGTAATCATTTTTAAGCTTATATGTCAACGATGTATCAATTCATATATATTCGTTAAGAACCATTTATTGGCTGTAAAAGTTGAATATGCTACCTGTAAGGCTCTACTTACGAACCTTGTCGATATCTGTCATAAAGGGCAAAATAATCATCCGGGAAGGTACGTACCAGCTGAAAAGGGGTTATAACACAATTTTTACTCACTCATCACATTATATTATATGCCTGCCACAATTGTACTATTTACTGCATTTCATTAACGTAGAATTTCCACACGAATGGTAACGCTATTTTAAATTATGCATTGTGTTATCCCCTGGGTAAATAACTTAAAATATGTATGATATATAATTATAATTTTTCAAATTATAGTCAGCCTTGACTCTGCAAACCGGGTAAAAGCAAAAAATACATCAATATAAAACTGTTGTCATCAGAAAATAAACTTCACACGGCCTAAATGCAAACTTTTGGACAACTATTCACCGGTCTTCTCGAGGTAAGATTTTGAAGTGTAAGATTACCTTGGCGAATGCCACTGATAGAAATTTTAACACATCGTCTACGGTAGACTAAAGCTCGACCTGAACACTATCTGTACGATCTGGGTAAGATGTTTGAAAATTAGCATTATTAATTGCTTTGAGTTTTATATTGTAGAAACCATTAAATAAATATTATATTGGAGATGAGTTGATGTGTATAATTTGTGTGTATGTACAATTTGCTTGTTTGCATTCTTTGAAACAGAAAAAAAATTGAAATATCTTTAGACTATATAGTTTTAATTTAATTAACTTTGAAATGGTTACACACATCTATAACAATAATATTAATATTATGTATATTTGATTGTTTTATCATAACTATTTTACCTTAAATTGTTGTGTTGTATCATTATAATATATACAGCACATACTAACTTATACTTAAGCCGGCTTGTTTGCTCGCTGAGAGCATATATAGCATAAACCATGGTTTCCCACTAATGTCGGTTTGCAGCCATTTTCTTGGTATATCTCCCGGTGTATCCCATCTGCTTTTCCATTGTCTTGCATTACAATAAAAAAAACTAAAATGTCATAATTGCAGGGGCAATACGCAGGATTGATCGTTGTGGAATTCCAAACGGGAATCATTGTAAACGTGGATGTTGCATGCCAGCATTCATTTTATATGCTGGCATGCAACATCCACGTTTGTATAATATATAATTGTATAATGTGATATTTTTTCTTCAGGTAATGAGAACCCCCTGTGTAATTATGGTGTATGGTGTACGTATGGCATAGATTTTCAATGTGTAATGGTACATTTAATTTACCATAGTACGAACTAATTAATTTATGTGACTATTATATCCGTGACTATATATGACTATATATAGTTTAGCCGAATTGCTCATCCATGCTTGGGGAAAGGAGTCAGCTATGCAAAAACATTTCTATAATTAAGTTTGACACCAGCCGGAAGAATGTGGAAAAAGTCTTAGTCCATAGACTACTAGGTGTCAGCACAAATACATGCTAAACTGAAGGAGATATGGTTTCACAAACAAACGAAAAACAAATAAACCATCAACCAAAAATCAAGCAAATAAACATACGTGCACACACATAAACACTGTTTTATAACATTAATTTGTGTTAGTATTGACTTTTTAAAAGTAGCTAATTCCATTATTATATTCTCCTTAACGAAATTAATGTGGGGGGCTGAGAACCTCCGCCCCGCTTCAGCACTACCCGTACACACCGCCTATCCCCTGACTCGCGGTCTAGGAAAGAAAGACCGGACGAGACGGGAAGTGTGTGTGTGTGTGTAATGTGTGTGTGTGTGTGTGTGTGTGTGTGTGTGTGTGTGTGTGTGTGAGAAGGAGACAGAGAGAGAGAGGGAGAGATACAGAGACAGACAGTGATGGGGAAGGAGGGTATGTGTCCAGTAGTAGTACTGAAACAAGTATGTGACTGGGACAATCTGCATTCTCGTCCACATAGAAAGGTACTTGACCAGACTCAATCACATCACCAGGCTCTTAACTGGTACATGTACTGACCAAGCAGTGCAGTAAACATGACTGATCAGCTAGTCAACGAAGAAGAGATCAATCAAATATTGGCCATTGTCAACCTTTTGACCATGATTAGGAGCTGTTTCTTTTTACAAAAACTGGATAATATGGAACCAGGGTTGGGGCAAATTCATATGTGTTAAATACGCCACTATTCATGCTACTCATGACAAGAGTATTGTTAATGAAAACCATACATGGTATTTTCAACTGTAGATGCTTGTTATAACAAGCATAGAAACGGTATACTTGCAGCTGTTGATATGCTATAATTTTATATTATACATATACCTTATATTCTTTTTTATTTTGTTCCTTCTGCAAAGTTTTGATTGTAGGTTGAAAATGAAAATGAATATAACACGAGGTAAAGACAAGAGGTTAAAGGTAGCCACTAATAGACATGAAGCCAACATTGTTTTGTCTATCCAAATACAGTTCTTCAATAACATCTTGAAACATATCATACACATAATAATGATGAACACCTACCTGGTAGACTCTCTCTTTAAGTGACATGTACAGTCACTGACAGTAATCTTTGTGCCCTCAGTTGTCTAGAAGGCTAAACATATCATAATCAAAATACTTCTTAAGACAAACAAATCTTTTTATGCATGATCAATTACTTAAGAAGATAAACAATTTAAGAGAACAATTGCAGGAGTTGCTAAGCCCATAGCTAAGGCTAAGTCAATAACTAAATTATAAGGAAGGCAGAGTCCCAACCCAATTTTTACAAAAACACTACTATATTTCATTAGAACATCTTGCACTAGGGCCAACACCAGTCACTAATTATAGACTCATAGGCCTATCAGAGGGAGGAAGCCATTATCATCTTGGTGTCTTAGACTTAGCCTTAATTCTTAGACAAGCCAATTGTTGCTTTCTCAATGTCTCTTACTTGACCTAGCTGAATTAAACGGACTGCTGATGTATTTGAACCGAAAATTTGACTACTGCTAACCACATCAAATTTCAACCCTTCGTCAGTGCAATAATGGGTGTAATAATCTCCTTGATGTTTTACATGGCCGAGCTACTGCTAACTTGTTTAAGCTTGAAGGCATGATCTAGGTACTTTCTAAAACTACTTCCCTTATAGTCAGTCCTCGACTGTTATTCATGTATCTATTCCTTGATTATAGACTAAAAATTTAATTTGGGATTTCATAAATTAAATAACAGAAAAATGTGTGTACTATGCTGGTCTGGACAGGTTTATGCCAATTACACATTACAATGTCTAGTGCAGATAAGACACAGTTAATGAATATTTAACATCTGGATAAGTCGATCACTATTTTATTCTTTAGAGTTTGAAGAGCATGAATGTTGAGCAAATGTGATAGCAAAATTAAGGCATACTGGTTGGAATACTGTACCGTATTTCAAAGTGTATGGTTTTAAATGGAAAGAAAAACACTGTTGTCATTAAAAATGTAAATATGCTTTTTACATGCACAATTTGAATGATGACGAGGCATGTTGCCAATGGTAATTTCTAATTGCATATTGTGTACTTCTGAAATCTCACAATTACTGACAGCTGCCATACCTATCCTACCTTTAAACCTTTAGTCTTTACTGTAAAGTTCACAATAAGTCAAAATATTAATCTTAAAGCATGCTGCATTAAAATCATGCTTGACATCATACCCATAGATCACAAAAAATCTTCTAAATACTTGATGTTTTCATCACTTGCAAGAACAATGTGATAATTATTATTTAAGTTACTATTTCGCATTTCATTTTCCAGAAATGTGTTGGCGTTCGTCCCGCGTTGTATATTAATATTATATAATAATATTGCAAATATTTCGCCAAAAATGATGTAACGTAAGGGATACAGATTTTTAATATCGCTATACTTTTGCAAAAATTTCTTCATAAATTGGAAAAATCGGCATGTTTGATTGATGTGTTCGACTCGAAGCGACGCAGGCTGTCCACCATACGACATGTACTACATCAGAACATAATATTAGTGTATTGTTACTGGTAGTGGTATGCTGGCTTATACATGATATACGAGCGCACGTGATATAGACGGAGACGACAGAAGTCAAGTGTGGCGACACCGTATGTTGATATTCCTAACATGAATGCATACTTTTACCTGGTAATCATTTTTAAGCTTATATGTCAACGATGTATCAATTCATATATATTCGTTAAGAACCATTTATTGGCTGTAAAAGTTGAATATGCTACCTGTAAGGCTGTACTTACGAACCTTGTCGATATCTGTCATAAAGGGCAAAATAATCATCCGGGAAGGTACGTACCAGCTGAAAAGGGGTTATAACACAATTTTTACTCACTCATCACATTATATTATATGCCTGCCACAATTGTACTATTTACTGCATTTCATTAACGTAGAATTTCCACACGAATGGTAACGCTATTTTAAATTATGCATTGTGTTATCCCCTGGGTAAATAACTTAAAATATGTATGATATATAATTATAATTTTTCAAATTATAGTCAGCCTTGACTCTGCAATCCGGGTAAAAGCAAAAAATACATCAATATCAAACTGTTGTCATCAGAAAATAAACTTCACACGGCCTAAATGCAAACTTTTGGACAACTATTCACCGGTCTTCTCGAGGTAAGATTTTGAAGTGTAAGATTACCTTGGCGAATGCCACTGATAGAAATTTTAACACATCGTCTACGGTAGACTAAGGCTCGACCTGAACACTATCTGTACGATCTGGGTAAGATGTTTGAAAATTAGCATTATTAATTGCTTTGAGTTTTATATTGTAGAAACCATTAAATAAATATTATATTGGAGATGAGTTGATGTGTATAATTTGTGTTTATATACAATTTGCTTGTTTGCATTCTTTGAAACAGAAAAAAAATTGAAATATCTTTAGACTATATAGTTTTAATTTAATTAACTTTGAAATGGTTACACACATCTATAACAATAATATTAATATTATGTAAATTTGATTGTTTTATCATAACTATTTTACCTTAAATTTGTTACAATGGATCATTTTATAAATATATTGTTAATAACTATACTTCTAAGCTATTTTCAAAATGAGGTTTTGCCAGAGACACATATATATAAACCATGGTTTATACTTGTTACAGTTGTAGCCATTTTTGTATATTCTGTAGATCCTCATCTGCTTTTTCCATTACTGCATCACAAAATAAACAAAACTAAACGTCATAGTACCATAGTAAATACTATGATTGATCGTTGGAATCGCCAAACGACTGATTAAACTGGACGTTAAAGCAACATCATTTATAGCGTTTGGTGCAACATCCACGTTGTAGTAATATATAATTGGGGAGAAAGGTATATTTTTTCTTCTGTGTAGCCTGAGAACCCCGCACATGGTGCAGGTGCATATGTAGATTTTCATGTATAAGTATTGAATTTCCACCATGTTTGAAATCTAATTAATTTATGTGACTATTATATCCGTGACTATATATGACTATATATAGTTTAGCCGAATTGCTCATCCATGCTTGGGGAAAGGAGTCAGCTATGCAAAAACATTTCTATAATTAAGTTTGACACCAGCCGGAAGAATGTGGAAAAAGTCTTAGTCCATAGACTACTAGGTGTCAGCACAAATACATGCTAAACTGAAGGAGATATGGTTTCACAAACAAACGAAAAACAAATAAACCATCAACCAAAAATCAAGCAAATAAACATACGTGCACACACATAAACACTGTTTTATAACATTAATTTGTGTTAGTATTGACTTTTTAAAAGTAGCTAATTCCATTATTATATTCTCCTTAACGAAATTAATGTGGGGGGCTGAGAACCTCCGCCCCGCTTCAGCACTACCCGTACACCCCGCCTATCCCCTGACTCGCGGTCTAGGAAAGAAAGTGTGTGTGTGTGTGTGTGTGTGTGTGTGTGTGTGTGTGTGTGTGTGTGTGTGTGTGTATGTGTGCAGGCAGCAGGTGTGCGGGTGTATGTGTTTGGTGTGTTTGCCGGGGAGGGTGTGTGCGTGCGTGCGTGCGTGTGTGTGTGTGTGTCTATGTGTTTATATGATTTTGACCTGTTTACAATTAATTCTTGACTGTTGCTCCTAATATCCAAACCAGTGGAGTGTTAAAAAATGTACTTTGTAAATTGTATGCATGTACTCAACCTCTTATATGGCCAACCCTTCAGCAAACCCAAAGTGACCTTATAAGGCAGATGGCCTCTGGTGAGGGGAACCATCGGTAAATGCCCCTGTTTCAAGGCAAACTGGTCGCTCCTTTTTAAGCACACACATACGTTGTCAACATTCGAGACATCTAACATTGCAACAATACCGTCTATGTGATGTTTTGTCAAGAATGACGAGTGTGTATGGTAGGCCTTCTTTATTTGTTTTTGACTCTTGTGGTTAAAGGTTGCAGTTTTTGACTGTCGATTGGCTGAAGAGGGGAAGATTCTTCATCCAACCCTGACCATTGGCCACATTAGCCGAGTGGCCGCTGGTGAGACGTAGTTTGTATTAGAAAGTGCTATTACAATGAAAATTTTGCCGTATAATCCTGGTGGCCGATGGCGAGGGGACCGTATAAGAAGGGGACTACTGTATATGCGTCAAGTTGCAGAGTGTATAAAGTTCAATATGTACACATCGCGCTTATTCATAATTATATGGTATAATATATATGAGAGAGAGAGATATATATATATATGCATATATATATATATATGTTAAAAGATGCATAACCGTAGTCCAAGTAGTCGTGTTCATTGTTCTGGCCAGTAGTAATCTCAGTAATACCCTAGCGGCGTCCGTAGTAATCAGCCCGAGTCTTTATAAATCCAGTTCAAACCAGTACTCGTCCCATTCGCTACTTTGAGTTCGACGAGAAGCAGCATCATCATTTATTGCAGAATTCAATTTAATTCATTCGTATTTGCAAATTTATAGTTGTTTGCTGTTGGGAATTTTTTTATATCACACGTTAATCGTCTATACACAGTGTGTTTGTAGTGCCAGTGGCAACGACGGCCCTTCGGCGATTTCCTAACAGCAAACAACTATAAATTTGCAAATACGAATAAATTAAATTGAATTCTGCAATAAATGATGATGCTGCTTCTCGTCGAACTCAAAGTAGCGAATGGGACGAGTACTGGTTTGAACTGGATTTATAGACTCGGGCTGATTACTACGGACGCCGCTAGGGTATTACTGAGATTACTACTGGCCTAATCCACCTGATGTCGCCACTTGAATTATCAACTCACAGGATTGTTGTATGCTACTGCCGTCACATACACCCTCCTATGCAAAGCAATAATGCAAGACCAAGTTTGATTGAAATTGGCCAACTGAATGACTTTAATATATACACATTATTATAAACAACAGTTACATAAGTATAGTATCAGCAAACATGCCGGCTTCAAAGGCATTGGAAATCAACACCTACATGCATTATACATAATTATGTACAACCAACACCAACAATATTATAATTACACATTATTTACGATTGACACCAAATTGGTGGGGGTCAACACGCCACTAGGTCACCCACAAATCAAATGTGACCGACCCCCACATGTTCATATCAGCGTTCGGCGTGTTTGTAAACACGATCCAGTTGAATGAGTGTGAATAGATGCGGCCGGCCGAAACAAGAGACAAGTTGCTGTGCTGATCGAAGCGACATCGGTCGCTGGCGCTCCAGTACACGTTGCGTAATTTTGTACCGGACGACGGTCGTGGGGCGTGGCAGAGACTGGCTGTCCACGCACGTGTGACTGTCTGTCGAACGATCATGGGATGTGCCGATTATGTTGCGCGGAGCAAGTGAAACTCGAAAGAAGCGCCTTTAACATGTTCTCTAAGCTGATACAGTTCTAAGCAATAGCTTAATTTGAAAGAAATGATCTTACTAATAACATTGAAAGTCTTCGAAAAGACATCGATTGACGGCTTGTCTCCCCGACTAGATTACCCGCACGTGAACCAGTACCATGACATTTAAGGTGGGTAAAGGCGGAGCAGAAGTGCATACTCTTTAACTGTATACCTAGCCAATACACTACTAAGAAGGTCTACTTGGCTCTATGCTCTTTAATTAATTGCTGAAGTTTCACAAATAGAGATTATATTTTAGTTCTAATATCTACAATGTTAAGACCTTCGTCAGCAAATGTGTTTAATAGTGATTCCCTTTTCAAAGCCTTGGGTTTACTGTGCCAAATAAGTGGATATGCCATTGTTTTCAATGTTTTCACCTTGTTTGGTAGTGAGGTAAGACTCCCTATGTACCAAATGAAGCCGCACAGCACAGATTGCAGGGTGATACTTTATAAGTTGACACATTTTTCTGAGGAAGGGATACTGCTCTATATAAGAAGTTAGTTACCTTTACCTTTTTTAACTGAACACCCACGCCAACGTCCAAGCCACACCCCAAAGGTTTTCCCTTTCGAGATTGGCGAAATGTCAACCCTACATATCGCTCCACCCAGGTAGGCAAAATTGTCTCTTTGCTTAAGCTTCTTCCCATCCAGGTGTATTTACAGCTCTTTCCTTCTAAATCCCACCCACATTACCTCCGTCTTCACCAAGCGTACTCTCAATCCATGTCTGCTGAAAATATCTTTCCACTTTATCAACTGTTCTTGGAGATTTGCATGGTTTCCCATCTTCCACCACTGTCAGACCACCTGCGTACCATTTTTGTGTGTGGAATATGACTTATTCAAATCTTTCTGCTTATCAGTTCCACCATAGCGATAAAAACAATGGGGTCAAGGCGCTCCCATGTATCAGGCCAACATTTACTTTGGACTCTCCTTACACCCCCGGTCCACACAGCTCCCTGCTCTTCGTGTCCCCTGCACCAATCTGACCTCCCCCTGGGACCCCCATCCACATCAGTGTTCCCATTGTCATTTCTCTTGAGATTGTAGCATAGGCCTTCTCCAGTGGCCGGTTGCATGACACGCACCCAAGTTAAGCGGTAAAATTACCCCCATCTCTCTAGGTGTCACCTAGCTGGGTGACCGTGCACAACAGCCACCCAGATGCCGCCCAACTAGGGGATACCGACACGAGTAACCAATAAGCGGATTGCCGCGTTTTGAGAACAAATCTTCCCAGAATTCAGTTCACCTCAGACAGTCCTCATGGTGGAAGCAGTGAGACAACAGCGACATTATAAGGACAACCTTTCTCATGCTGAGATTATGGCCTTAATGCAGGCGTACGGCCAAATATAAGAACTGTTACAAGGCCGATTAAAATCAACCTTGTCCAACAGGGACAGAACAAGGGATGGAATGATGTGATGGCAGAGGTCAACGCTCTATCGACGAGGTTGCGGAGTGTGGAGGACCTAAAAACTGGCAATGAGCTCATTTATTTTTCTGTTGATAAATATTTGAATAAAAGTGAATTTAAAATTGCATAACTGTGTTATTTATATAACTATTAAAATATTGTTCGCAGTGTTTTGAAATGCATTGAATGGAGTAATAAATTTGCAATATTTTTTCTTCATACTAATTAATTCAGTTAATTAGTTACTATTACCTAAGTAGTGCACCAAGTTAACAGACCAACACATTCTAATTAAGACCAGCAGAGTTCATAAATATGAAGATATTTATACATATTATGCAGTGTGCATAACCACATTTATTATGAGAATAAATATATATTACCTAGTCATGTAGTAATAAATAAATAAATTAGTTAATACGTAATAATTAGCAAGAAACGGTTTTTGTAAAATGGCACAATGTCCATGAATATATGTTTATATAAATATACAATTTGTAAAAAAACTGCAATTGTGGTAAG
>JAODUO010004716.1:0-10901 GCA_025642075.2 Ridgeia piscesae
CGATTCCTTCGGTTCCCCTCGGCATTATTGCCAATAAACATTATTTTGTGTATTTGGACCACCTGTAAATGTGAGGTTTCCTAATGTAAATTGTGTTTGTATTTTGCTCCTTAATTGCCTAATCTCGCTTAACCGACTGTCGGTCGGCTGCGTAACTTCACCAAGAAGTTGAGAGGATGAAAAGTGCTGCCACCTGACGGAGCCTGGGTAATCGAGGCTACTCCTTGCCATGAATGTCACACATCTAGTGCTACCTTCAAACAAATAACATAGAAGACGATGAAGATGATGAGGAAAACTGTGAAGATGAAGATGAAGATCGCGAATAGTTAAAAAACAACTGAGACAAAATGGTGATGGCAAACTAGATAAGGAAGAGATTAAGGCGTGGGTTAGTCCCGATGATTATAATCATGTCTCTCTCTCTCTCTCTCTCTCTCTCTCTCTCTCTCTCTCTCTCTCTCTCTCTCTCTCTCTCTCTCTCTCTCTCTTCTCTCTCTCTCTCTCTCTCTCTCTCTCTCTCTCTCTGCTGTCCATGGTAGGGGCAGAAGCATCAAGAAAGCCATGGCGGAGATTGTGATCATGTTGGTATTTTTGTGATATATTTTCTTCAATAAGGCTCTTTCCTTTGTAAATGGACTGCCTCCACTGTTGTCGATCTTGTGCAAGAGTCTCCCTGTCGTCTTCCACGATGGGTGTAGCCTTTAGGTATCGTTTGACTACATCTTTGTATCTCAGCTGTTGTCCACCATGAATACGTTTCCCTTTGGTTCATTGTCTATATAATGCAGCCGTTGGAATTCTGCTGTCATTCACACGGATGATATGTCCAGTCCAACGGAGTTGTGAAACCGTCAGAGTGGCTTCTATGCTGACCACATTTGCCCGTATCAAGACTTTAACATTTGGAATGTGATCTTTCTATGAGATCCGCAGGATTTGTCGTAGAGGCCGGAGATGCACTTTGGAAATTTGTTTAAAATAACGGCCTTAGAGAGTGTATGTCTCTGCTAAGTACAGTAGTGTTGGAAGCACAATTGCCTTGTACACATTGCACTTTGTGGAGACTGTAATACCATGTTGTGACCATACACGCTTCCAGAGTCCTCCAAAAGCTCCAGAGGCAGCTTGAATACGGTTGTTACTTTCAACATCAATGGTGTTGTCAGATATGTGAAGTTGTTAACTGATTTTAATGGCGTGCCATAGATTTTAACATGTGGATCGATTGAGGTTTGGCCGGGTGGTGCTTGGTAGAGCGTCACAGTTTTCTTTGTATTGATTGTAAGTCCAAACACGGTTGCAACTTGTTCTATAATCATGTAAAGGAATCGTCAAAACCCCTAGGTTATTCCTGAATCTGACCCCAACCAGGTGTATGCGTGTGCTGCAGTCGTCATGCATGGGCGGCAGGCAGTGATGGTGTCTAGTGTCTACAGGTTTCAAACTGTTCTCGTCTCCTGTTCACCTACAGATACTTAGATATACTACTTCGCCGATACAATTTCTGCGATTTTGTTTTCAAAACGCCGCCAGTGCAACCGAAGTATCCCAACTTTTACCGGCTACCCGAAGTGGTTGTGTGGCCGAAGCTTCCTAAAGGAAAAACGAAAAACGAATTCGTTTTTCTTACTTCACTTTTGAAAATGAAAAACGAATTCGTTTTGCTTACTTCACTTTTGAATACGAAAGACGATTTCGTTTTTCTTACTTCACTTTTGAAAATGAAAAACGAATTCGTCTTGCTTACTTCACTTTTGAATATGAAAAACGATTTCGTGTTTCGTTCGCAAATTTGAAAACGAAAAAGGAAAATACACGGACCTCTGCCACTGAGATTTATGATAGACTTTACAGAGTGTTTTCACCGTCACCAGAAGAGACGGTTACATCGTTAGGTGTTATACATGTTCACACTATGTGGAATGAAGGCAACAATTAGAGTTGGTATTTAACATGTGATAACCTTTATTTATTGTTTGATCTAGCTTTGGGTGAATGCATACGTCGGCATGCTGAAAACCGACGAATGCACATATATGTAAACGCCTCAGGTACAGTCAATTCCACGTGTCATTGAGAAAACATTCAGCCATTTAAACACAAATATATAATGTCTTGATTTAGCTGGTGTAGCCATTGAAGCGGAAGAGAGACACATTGGAGAGAGTACTCTAATGTGACGCTCAGTAAATCGAACCTAATTTTTAATTGGGAAAATATTTTAAATAAAAGCTTAAGCAAGGTAGCGAGTTATAAACTTAGCGGGTACCATGAATTATTCCCATCGGGTGTACACAGCGCCACCTGTTGAAGACTGAGGATTGACGGCTCCTGAATTTGCAGCACAAATAACTGTAATATACACTCCCAACTAGTGAATACATATTAATGTGCACAATTTAATACACCCACAGCTACCGTAGTCCAATCATGTCTCAAATGACGCGACGGCATTGAAGAGTAGATAGTTTCGTATCTGGAGACTTTCTGTATATTCAAGTTCTTTACAAAACAGTAACTCTGTCGACTGTTAGTTGTACTCTGAACGCTGTCAGGAACTGTATTTAGAATGTTTCTGATTTGTGAATAAAATGTGACCGATTTAATGGCCTATTTATACAGCTAATTGCCAGTATTATTTAGAAGCATACACAAACCCAACATACGGAAGCGCGTTAAACGTGTACTATTGTTTCGATAAAAAACAGTGATGTAAGTGCACATTTTGCATATTGCACGGATGAAATTACGTTCGTGTACCCTCAAGACACAGCTAACGTGGCGTGAGTTCTCTGAGTATTATTTATTATTATTATTACGAGCACTTCCCCGTTACTGATGCGATGTAATTCACGTAAGTTTGACATGTGCCATTCCACAGATGCCTTCTTCGTGGTACAGGTTTGTTGAATTAGGTTAAACATATAAAAAGTCAAATAAATAAATAAAATAAATATATTGACATAGTATGAATAAAATGTCCCTATGATATCAAAATCATAAACATACCTGTTACAATATCAGTAGAAATTGTACCACACAGGTAAAATGTAATACATGTGACAATAAATAAATTAATTAATACTTTATAAGTTCAATTCCATGGATTCTATATTCTTTCTCATTTTGTAATAAATTGTCCCAACTCTCGCCATTGTTCCCGGTCGAATTAGCCTCGGTTACCCAGGCTCCGTGAGGTGGCAACAGTTTTCAGCCCCTCAACTCTGCCTGGGGAATTAATGGGCTGCCGTTGTAACCGCCAGGGCGGCCTTACCCCAGATTAGGGTAGAGGCGCTGTTTGGCTCTCAGGCCAACTATGAAATAAAAATAAAGATATACTTTTGCAAGATAATGATATCCTATGAAAAGTATTCAACATTGGACTTATATTAAAACAAAACTAAAAATAAATAAAAATTTGCAGTTTTTTTTATAAATAAAATAGGAATTACGCCATGATTAACCAGTATCCTTGAGGTGGCAGCATTGTTTAGCCCCACGCGGATAATATTGAAAAGCCGGCAAAGTCACCAGACTCTCTTCTCGGCGTAGTTACGCAGCCGACCGACAGTCGGTTAAGCGAGACTAAGACGCCACGAGATCGTGCGCTGACTAACAACTCGTTGTTGTAGTCTATCAAATGGGCTATGCTGAGCGTGACTTGTCGATTCGATCGCAGAGCCTCAGGTCGAGCTCTGAATAATGGTATGGAATGCCTCTTTTATTGACATTCTTATTCCATCTTTGTTGAGCACAAAGCAGTTTTAGAATAGCAGACTACACGACCGCAACCAGAGCTGATGGTTGGTTGCAGTCGCCGTAGACAGCTGAGCGCGGGTGCTTAGGCGTGACTGACGAGATATGTTAGTCACCCTGTCCCTGTTACCGACACTCGCAAATTAGGCTGGGCGATCAACAAGCATCACGACAGCTCTGAGACGACGCCATTAGTTGCTATTGAAATGGCGCGTTCACTGCACGTCAGTAGGTTTATATTTCTGATCGCGGACACGCGGGACCGCGGTGCCGAGAGAACTACCGCTGACCCAGTGGATGGAGACTTCTGAATCCCAAACTAAAGCAAACTACTTAAAACTCACGTAGTATGACAAGTCAGTGTACGTAACCCATAATGTTAATAATAGTATTAGAGTGATTGTGTGACATTGCTGGATGTACTTCCAGCAGTGACATACGGCGCGGAAACATGGACAGTGACGAGTTAAGCAAAGAACAAGTTAGCTGTTGCACAAAGATGCAAGGAAGTAACGTCATATACCGGTGCAGAAAAACAAACATCTGGGTAAGAGAAAAGACAAACGTAACAGAAGTGATTGAACACGTGAGAAGAAGGAAGAGGACCTGGGCAGGGCACGTCAGCAGGATACGAGATCACCGATGGACATCGCGTATCACCAGCTGGAAACCCTGCTATGTGAACCGATCTAGAGAAAGACCGGCGAGACGATGGAGAGACGAACTAGACGACTACTGGAAGGGTCTCATCTGGCAGAGGACAACACAAGATAGGCAGATGTGGAAGCAGCATGCTTAGGCCTTCGCCCAACCAAAAGAAACTGCAGCTGCACAATGATGATGATGATGATGACGATGATGATGATTATGATGATGATGATGATGATGATGATGATGATGATGATGTTGTTGTTGTTGATGATGATGATGATGATGATGATGATGTTGATGATGATGATGATGATGATGATGATGATGATGATGATGATGATGATGATGATGATGATGATGATGATGATTATGATGATGATGATGATGATGATGATGATGATGATGATGATGATGATGATGATGATGATGATGATGATGATGATGATGTTGATGATGATGATGATGATGATGATGATGATGATGATGATGATGATGATGATGATGATGATGATGATGATGATGATGATGATGATGTTGATGATGATGATGATGATGTTGTTGATGATGATGATGATGATGATGATGATGATGTTGATGTTGATGTTGATGTTGATGTTGATGTTGATGTTGATGTTGATGTTGATGTTGATGTTGATGTTGATGTTGATGTTGATGATGATGACATGTTCTTTTGAACTAATAATCAGTTATGAAGAATTAAAGTTGTTACATGTAACAGGAATTGTTCAGTGTCAGTCCTACCTGGATCACTGGTCGGACGTTCTTTCTTCAAGTTTCAATATTCACCGTCCTGTTTGTCATCATGTTCTCGCAGTGCTCTCATGTCACTCGTCAACTGCTTTACATCACTCGTTAGTTGCTTCACTTGTGCCTGCCGAGCGATCACTCAGCTCTTCACCAGCTGGTCGTTGACGCTAGGGCCTGGAGTCTGGCCGCAGTCGCTGGCCGGAACGTTGAACGTGTAGACACAGCGCGGATCGGCCGAAGTGCTCTGTCCGACTGTCACGTGTATGACGGACACCAGGATGCATGCATGTATAATCGATCTCGCCATGACGTGATAGTTGTGTACCTGCATCAGACTAATTCAACCGTCCACGGCGACAAATGAGGCCGAATGGCCACTAGGAAGATTCGACTGCTGTTAATGGATGGGTGCATTAGACCGTGACGTATATGGTTGAGCGCACATATTTATAACACGCATGCATTATTGTGCTGTGGAATTTAATCGGTGACACGGTAGTACCTGTCGGGTATTTTACGTTAATTTTTTTTCTTCCCTTCCGGAATATGGTAAAATAAATAAACATAGGTAATTAATTCTAAAATGTTTTATACAATTTATAAACATATTCGTTTCATTTACCACAAAGTGTGGTTGGAATTGTCTGCATCCTTTGCATCATGAGATACTCACTGTTTATTTATTCCCTAGTTAGAAGTTAACGCTTAACTACATATTTCGTTGTTCAAAATTTCGGTTATCTTGAAAAACGAAAGTTGTCACATCAGGTAAACAAGAAGATGGTCCACCATTTGTCACTTGTTTTATGGCAGAATTCAGGTGGCCCTTTCCACTAATATATTGAGGATGTATTAACGCAACTATTGTCCATTCTATGTGGCACATGTCGTTGACGAATTAGTAGTTTTAAGTTTTTCCCGACATTATAGTTCAATGTTTTGTCTGTCATTTAGAATATTGTATACAGGCATGGAGGCCATATCGCAAGAAGGATATTGATATACTAGAAAGAGTACAAAGGAGAGCAACCAAAATGTTACAAAAACTCAGGAATATTAGTTATGAAATGCGTCTAAAAGAATGTGGTTTAACAACACTAGAAACCAGGAGACTGAGAGGAGATCAGATAGAAGTGTTTAAAATATTGAATGGGTATGAAAATATTGACAGAATTTTTTTTCTTGGTTAAGGAAGAGAGAAGGACTAGAGGACATGGAATTGCATTAGCAAAGAAGCAATGTAGATTAGATATTAGAAAATTATCATTTTCACAAAGAACAGTAAATGAATGGAACAGCTTATCGGCTGATTGTGTAGGTGCTAATAGTGTTAATATGTTTAAAAATAAAATCGAAATATACCTAAGAAGGGCGGGTTACATTTAGATAGATATGTTGGACTCTCGATAAGCCAAAGGGCTTCCTTGTCCGCTTGCCATCTAGAGTTGATTCTCTAGGTGGCAGTCTTGTAAAAATCTTGTTAAATATATAATTGCAGAGTTAAAAACAACAATATCTAGATTTATTCAATTGCACTTTCTTAATACAATTATACTCTGCGTTTCTAGAAGGCGTTTCGTACATCTATGATAATTGTGAATAATTAATTAGCCAGATGACGTCATCTTGCCAAATAGATTGATGTCATATGTGTGAGTGTAGGGTATATCGTGGTACTGTCCGGCCATAAACCGCGCGGTGACACACTGACCATTTGGTGACCGCAACAGGTGTAATAACATCGTCTGTTTGTGCAACGCTATTTATTAAACTGTCGACAAATGTTCTGAGATGAAAATAAAATATACCCCTGTTCACGTTTGTGTTTCTTATAACTGGTTTGCGTCAACATCTATTAGGCAACCGGAATAACGCCAGCTGCGATTGCGTCTGTGATACAAGTCTTCGCACGGGTTCTGCAGGACAGGTTTGAGCAGCACTCGGTCGTGCCGGGTTCTGACGGTCCTCAGCTGAGCGCACTTGGCGTCGCCGATGTAGTAGTCGAACTTGCCGGCGAGGCCGTGGTTGATGAAGCGGTCCATGACACTGGCCTGTCGGCCGGCCTCGTTGCCGTCGACTCCCGTCTGGTGGAGCACCGTCACAGAGGCAGACGCGTCGACGACGGGGATCCGCAGGTCGATGGCGTGTGCAACAAGCCAGCAGTCGTAACCAATTCGTACGACGACAAAGTCGGGGATGTCACGCCACGGGTAGCCATCATACGTCGACAGGAAGTAGTCTAGTGCGGTGCTCATGAACCACATGCCTTGTCGGGCTCGCAACGTCACGTCGAACAGACTCGAGATCGTCTCGTTCGGCCGCATCCGGTAGTTGAAGCGTCGACCGACGAGCATCAGACGCCGCGAGAAGTCGGCGTGACGACGGAGAGCGCGCAGTGTCAACACCAACGACTCGTCGAAGACAATGTCGCCGTTGGCGTAGCCGTAGAAGGCAGCGCGCGCGCCCGCCTCCTGCGCGTGCACGAACATCCGGCGCAGCACGGGAAGTCGTCCCGGCGTCGGGGACACGTCGGGACACGGGAAGACTTCCCAGCCGAGGCTCCGGGCCAGCTCGTGCAGCCCCGGGAGCTGTCTGCCCGGGCTGTAGTAGAGTATTGGGCGGACGGACGGCCCGAGCAGTGACCACAGCCGCAGTGTGTTCTCGTAGGTCTGTCTCTTGGCCGGGTCGGCACCGAACGTCGTGAAGAGTGTGATGAGTCTCGGTTGGTCAGGCGGCGGCGACGGGTGGAAGCTGATGTCTGGGCGGGGTGAGGTCGGACTACGAGATGTGTGGAGCAAGACGGCGTACACTGTGAGTGTCACGACACCTGCAGCCAGCGTACGTCTCCGTCGACACAACCATCGTCTCATCCCACACGCTACAAACACAAATACACAAAAACCGGGGACGGGGACGGGGACGGGGACGGGGACGGGGACGGGGACGGGGACAGGGGACGGGGACGGGGACGGGGACGGGGACGGGGACGGGGACGGGGACGGGGACGGGGACGGGGACGGGGACGGGGACGGGGACGGGGACGGGGACGGGGACGGGGACGGGGACGGGGACGGGGACGGGGACGGGGACGGGGACGGGGACGGGGACGGGGACGGGGACGGGGACGGGGACGGGGACGGGGACGGGGACGGGGACGGGGACGGGGACGGGGACGGGGACGGGGACGGGGACGGGGACGGGGACGGGGACGGGGACGGGGACGGGGACGGGACGGGACGGGGACGGGGACATGAGCAGAGACACAGAGAGACAGAGAGACAGAGAGACAGAGAGACAGAAAGAGAGATGGGAGAGAGGTACGAGACACAGATAATATATATATATATATATATATATATATATATATATATATATATATATATATATATATATATATATATATATTATATAATACAGACAGAGAGAGAGAAGGAAAAATATCTTTACCGAGACATAGACACAGAGATGGTATGTGTGTGCGGGTATGTATTTGTTCGTGGGTGGCTCTTTGTTTGAATCACAATGAACTAACTAGAATGTATAGACAGTCATTGTCTCAGCCTACCTTAGATGAGATGTAAGAGTAGACGTGTCCCGTCGTGATGCTGTTCTTCACAGTGTGGCACGGCCCATGCCGTCATAGTCTCGCTGTGTCGAATGGACGGCCGGATACCCTCCGACAACACCCCTTGTTGTCTCCGCCACGCTGTTGTTGTGAGTCGACGTCTCTGTGAGAAAATTGTTTCTGGATATACGACGATGACGTCAACACGACCTATGTAGAAACATGTATTACTCTATATTATATGTCCACACTGACTACTTTTGCACGTACGCACACACTCCCACGCACGCCCGCCCGCCCGCCCGCCCGCCCGCACGCCCGCCCGCCCGCCCGCCCGCCCGCCCGCCCGCCCGCTCGCCCGCCCGCCCGCCCGCCCGCCCGCCCACCCGCCCGCCCGCCCGCCCGCCCGCACGCATCACTACGCACTAACACACACATACACACACACATACACACAAACACAAACGCACACACACACAACACAACACAGACACACACACCCAAAACACACACACACACAACCACACACACCACACACACACACACACACACACACACACACACACACACACACACACACACACACACACACACACACACACACACACACACACACACACACACACACACACACACACACACACACACACACACACACACACACACACACACACACACACACACACACACACACACACACACACACACACACACACACACACACACACACACACACACACACACACACACACACACACACACACACACACACACACACACACACACACACACACAGGCATACATATAGACAGACAGACATACGATAAATTTTGGTGTATAATTCAACCCGCTCAACTGAGTTAATCGCATAACAGGGTAGATCGGGAGTCGTCTCACAAGATTTGTACTCGACATATGCACCACAACAAATGCATAAAACGTATAGTGATTCAACTCTGCCTGTCTGTCTGTCTGTCTGCCTGCCTGCCTGACTGACTGCCTGCCTGCCTGCCTGCCTGCCTGCCTGCCTGCCTGCCTGCCTGCCTGCCTGCCTGCCTGCCTGCCTGCCTGCCTGCCTGCCTGCCTGCCTGCCTGCCTGCTCTGCCTGCCTGCCTGCCTGCCTGCCTGCCTGCCTGCCTGCCTGCCTGCCTGCCTGCCTGCCTGCCTGCCTGCCTGCCTGCCTGCCTGCCTGCCTGCCTGCCTGCCTGCCTGCCTGCCTGCCTGCCTGCCTGCCTGCCTGCCTGCCTGCCTGCCTGCCTGCCTGCCTGCCTGCCTGCCTGCCTGACATATGCACCACAGCAAATGCATAACACGTATAGTGATTCAACTCTGTCTGTCTGTATGTTGGTCTGCCTGCCTGTTTGTCTGTCTGTCTCTCTGTCTATCCGTCTGTCTTTCCCTCCTTCTCAATGTTGACCAAATTAACACTCACCTGTAATTATACAATGGCGTATGTTTTCGGAGTATTCCAGCTAATGCACCAACCGTTCAAGTCATACACTCGGTGGAACGACTAATAACACGATTACGCTGACTAGAAAGACCGAATAGGTATAATGTACATAAAACTATTTTCCTTACACCCAGCACGGCGTGTGTGCATTCACGGATCGCTTGTATTTTGAGGATACATAACACGTAAACGATTAACACCGATGAAATGATACACTTGATGCAAGCAACCAAGATGTGTTCAATGACGTGGGTTTGTGTCTCACGACGTACGGCGACATGTATACGTTATTTGTAGGTTGTATCGTATCACATTAGCCTTTTAACAAGATTTAACAAGATTTAACAAGATTGCCACCTAGAGATTCAACTCTAGATGGCAGGTGGACTAGGAAGCCATTTGGCTTATCGAGAGTCCAATCTATCTATCTAAGTATACCCCACCCTTCTTAGGTATATGTCGATTTTATTTTTAAAATATTAACACTGCTAGCACCTACACAATCAGCTGATAATCTGTTCCATTCGTTTACTGTTCTTTGTGAAAATGAAAATTTTCTAATATCTAGTCTACACTGCTTCTTTGCTAATGTAACTCCATGTCCTCTAGTCCTTCTCTCTTCCTTGACTGTGAAAAAAAAAATTTGTCAATATTTTCATATCCAT
Organism: Ridgeia piscesae; assembly: GCA_025642075.2. NCBI lineage: Eukaryota > Metazoa > Annelida > Polychaeta > Sabellida > Siboglinidae > Ridgeia > Ridgeia piscesae. The sequence goes on from JAODUO010004716.1 coordinate 10,862, forward strand.
TCAATATTTTAAACACCCAATCTGACCCCCTTTTCCTTTT
>JAODUO010004717.1:0-12382 GCA_025642075.2 Ridgeia piscesae
GAGCATATTATGTAGGTAATATACTATACCTGTCAAATGATTTAAGACTTTTCGCTTGGCTACTGATTCTTGGATTGTAACTGCTATTATCACATGATTCGGGAAACAAGGAGCAGCAAGAAATTGAAACTGTCAACTTCCCCATTTCCCGCCCAAATGGCGAACGTTAAAGGGGGCCTTTAAAAAACAGAAAAAGGTGTTTTTCTTTTTTTACTCGAAAAAAAAAAAGTCGTGAATCATTTCCACCCACCCAAAAAATTAAAACAGATTTTTTTTTGGGGGCCCCCAATTTTTTTTGTTTTTGCCGTTCTTTTCCCCCAAAAATTTTTACAATAAAAATTTAGGGGAATTTTAAAAAAAACCGAAAAAGTTGTAGTTGATTCAATGTAATCCTTAATTCAAATTTATAAAATATTACTACCTTGTTTGGTTTATGTTGATTTAATTTATTATTTTTGAAACGCCAATTGCATGTTTTGAAATACCGGGTAGGCATTATTCGAGGTGACAGTTGAAAACTTCCGGTGTAAGCACGTTTTTAACCAAAGCAAAGGTAGCTACAGACACTTTTAGTAGTATATAACATACAGATGATGTATCAAATCTAAATGAATTATTCTGTATCTATCTTATTTTCACGTTACGTAATTTAACTGTTCATGCAGTGTCTCTTCAACTAGAGTGAGAGAGTGCTTCCCCCGTGCAATTCGCATCTGGAATGTGATCCCACCACACATTACTGCAATAGAAAATCCCATAGCTTTTCAAGCAGCAATAATGAACCTCCCCCTTTCCCCAAAACCCCCCAAATTTCCTGTAAAAGAAACAAACAATTTAACCAAATTGTATAACAACCAAAGCTCGCCGAAGCCTACAAACTCCCCGTTAAATTTTGTTTGGGTAAACAACCTGAACTCATAGGGCCCCGGAAAAATTTCCCTTTTTTTTTTTTTTTTTTTTTTAAAAAAAAAAAAAAAAAAATTTTAGATGTCCAGATGTGTACAGAGTAACAGAACCTGAACTTGCAGTTCTCCAGACTGAGAGTCAGCATCGCGTTTTACCCGCTTCAAAAAAAATTATTTCCTTATTATAATTATTAGTTATAACTACTATAAGTTAAATTTTAAGACAATCATGGACTTATCTGTCTACTCTAGCCTTGCATGCACCAATCTCAAGATTTAAAACAAAATTGTCATGAATTTTTTAGAATAAAACTAGATCGTTTGTAAACAAGGGAGCGTTAACAATTAGTTCATCGCATGTCCTTGGCACGAGCCTCATATTGCTGTACATACAGTATAAAATATGTTTGCAGATGGCTGAGCTGCTGGAAGACAAGAGGTTTGCCCACATTGGGCGCGACCCACGCTTCAGGGAGTTGAAGAAACAACATCACAAGGTGAAGATTGACAGACGATTCAAGGGCATGTTTAACGACAAACGTTTCAAGGTGAAATACATGGTGGACAAACGAGGGCGGCCAGTGCAGACCAGCAGTAGTGACCACCTGCGGCGATACTACCACATCTCAAGCTCCGATGAGGAAGGCACTAGTGGGTCAGAGGAGGAAGAGGAAGAGGAGGAGGAAGTTGGGAGGGGTAAGGAAGGAAAATCATCAGATAAAAAAGAAGAAAGACAAGCAAGATCATGGAAAGGTGAAACTGAAAGATGCAGATCGAAAAAAGAAGGTGAAAGACATGGATGGAAAAAAGAAATCAAAGACAAAAACAGGAAATGTCAAAGAAAATCGGGACGATGAATCGGAGGGTGATGAATGTGTCACAGCAGATGTAAGCTAAAATTTCCAAAGTGGGAAAAGATGCAAAAAAACATCAGAACAAATCGGGGACTAACAATGTAAGTATTTCATCAAGTAGTGCCAAGTCAAAAGCCAAACTTATGACAAATAAGGATGTCGACACCGATGAAGAAGAATCTTCAGAAGTGTCTTCTGAGGAGGAGGAAAGCTCCCAAGGTGACAAAACTGGCAGTTCAGGAGAGGAGTTAGACCAAGGTTTGTAGAACTTTATTGTGGTGCTATGTTGTAAATGCATATTTTTGCAAATTATATACTTAATTTATGTGATACAAATATTACTAAAATATCTTGAGTGTTGTTAGTAATTATATAGTTAGTATAAAATTTCTTATTAAACGTTTGAGCTGTTGTTTTTCTTGAAATGTTGTGTCAATTAGATGAAATATTTAGTTAAAACTATAAATTAATATGAATGCAAAGATACAGTAGTCAGTGGGAACATTGACACATGTGTACCGTTAGAGGTAGGAGTTTTATCATTTTAAGATACATCTGTAAATATGATAACATTACAGTTTTTACAAGTAATATGAGGTGCCACAGTTATAGTTTGCTGTAGTTGGTCAGGGCAGACACAATGGCAAAAGTTTGCCCTGAGCAAACACTGCAAACTATAAAGTTCTGTGGTTTACTCAGTTACTGTAAATGTGACAGTTACATTAATAGTTCATATTCCATGTGATCAAATCTATGATGTAGATGTCGGCAAGAAGCCAGACTACGCCCGAGGAGAGGGTGTGGTTGACACCGATGATGACAGCGAAGATTCTGATGAGGAACTAGGTAAATAATTGTGTCTCATCACTCTCATATTATCATTTTATTTTATTGGAAGTTTAAGATATAGAAGTGTCTGCCCAAAAGCAATTGTCCTGTATTGAAAAGTTGTGTACTGAAAAGTGTTTCTTGCCAGCTATGTTGGATGCATGTATCTATAGTGTAAATTAGTGTTATGATAAAATGAAACCTAAGAAGATCCACGAGAAGCAAACACCACGAAATTGTGTAATTTGCAAGTGTAAAGCAGGCTGCGGAATAAGCCAGTCCAAACCTCCGGGATAGCTAGCTGGCAGATTGACTGGCATTTAAGCGTCATTATAGCTAGCCCGATGGGACTGCTCTTCAAAAACTATTAGTCCGAGCTGTACAACTACTCGTCCCGGAGGATTGGACTGGCATTATTCCGCAGCCTGCTTTACACTTGCAAATTACACAATTTCGTGGTGTTTGCTTCTCGTGGATCTTCTTAGGTTTCATTTTATCATAACACTAATTTACACTATAGATACATGCATCCAACATAGCTGGCAAGAAACACTTTTCAGTACACAACTTTTCAATACAGAGACAATTGCTTTTGGGCAGACACTTCTATATCTTAAACTTCCAATAAAATAAAATGATAATATGAGAGTGATGAGACACAATTATTTACCTAGTTCCTCATCAGAATCTTCGCTGTCATCATCGGTGTCAACCACACCCTCTCCTCGGGCGTAGTCTGGCTTCTTGCCGACATCTACATCATAGATTTGATCACATGGAATATGAACTATTAATGTAACTGTCACATTTACAGTAACTGAGTAAACCACAGAACTTTATAGTTTGCAGTGTTTGCTCAGGGCAAACTTTTGCCATTGTGTCTGCCCTGACCAACTACAGCAAACTATAACTGTGGCACCTCATATTACTTGTAAAAACTGTAATGTTATCATATTTACAGATGTATCTTAAAATGATAAAACTCCTACCTCTAACGGTACACATGTGTCAATGTTCCCACTGACTACTGTATCTTTGCATTCATATTAATTTATAGTTTTAACTAAATATTTCATCTAATTGACACAACATTTCAAGAAAAACAACAGCTCAAACGTTTAATAAGAAATTTTATACTAACTATATAATTACTAACAACACTCAAGATATTTTAGTAATATTTGTATCACATAAATTAAGTATATAATTTGCAAAAATATGCATTTACAACATAGCACCACAATAAAGTTCTACAAACCTTGGTCTAACTCCTCTCCTGAACTGCCAGTTTTGTCACCTTGGGAGCTTTCCTCCTCCTCAGAAGACACTTCTGAAGATTCTTCTTCATCGGTGTCGACATCCTTATTTGTCATAAGTTTGGCTTTTGACTTGGCACTACTTGATGAAATACTTACATTGTTAGTCCCCGATTTGTTCTGATGTTTTTTTGCATCTTTTCCCACTTTGGAAATTTTAGCCACATCTGCTGTGACACATTCATCACCCTCCGATTCATCGTCACGATTTTCTTTGACATTTCCTGTTTTTGTCTTTGATTTCTTTTTTCCATCCATGTCTTTCACCTTCTTTTTTCGATCTGCATCTTTCAGTTTCACCTTTCCATGATCTTGCTTGTCTTTCTTCTTTTTATCTGATGATTTTCCTTCCTTACCCCTCCCAACTTCCTCCTCCTCTTCCTCTTCCTCCTCTGACCCACTAGTGCCTTCCTCATCGGAGCTTGAGATGTGGTAGTATCGCCGCAGGTGGTCACTACTGCTGGTCTGCACTGGCCGCCCTCGTTTGTCCACCATGTATTTCACCTTGAAACGTTTGTCGTTAAACATGCCCTTGAATCGTCTGTCAATCTTCACCTTGTGATGTTGTTTCTTCAACTCCCTGAAGCGTGGGTCGCGCCCAATGTGGGCAAACCTCTTGTCTTCCAGCAGCTCAGCCATCTGCAAACATATTTTATACTGTATGTACAGCACATATGAGGCTCGTGCCAAGGACATGCGATGAACTAATTGTTAACGCGTCCCTTGTTTACAAACGATCTAGTTTTATTCTAAAAAATTCATGACAATTTTGTTTTAAATCTTGAGATTGGTGCGATGCAAGGCTAGAGTAGACAGATAAGTCCATGATTGTCTTAAAATTTAACTTATAGTAGTTATAACTAATAATTATAATAAGGAAATAATTTTTTTTGAAGCGGGTAAAACGCGATGCTGACTCTCAGTCTGGAGAACTGCAAGTTCAGGTTCTGTTACTCTGTACACATCTGGACATCTGAAATTCAAGATTTTTCAAGGCTATTTGAAAAAGAAATTCAAGACTGATTTAACAACATTTAATTTTAATCAAGTGAGAATACGTCTTGGTGCCGAGGCCTCAGGCTGAGCCTCTCAGGTTGTTTACCCAAACAGCCCAAACTTGGGCTAACGCAGGAGTTTGTAGTGCTTCTTGTGCGCATGCGTTTGGTTGTATATACATATTTGTTTGTTATAACTTGTTTGTTTCTTTTACAGGCAATTTAGGTGATTGGGTGTTGGGAAGGGGAGGTTCATTATTGCTTGAAAAGCTATGGGATTTTCTATTGCAGTAATGTGTGGTGGGATCACATTCCAGATGCGAATTGCACGGGGGAAGCACTCTCTCACTCTAGTTGAAGAGACACTGCATGAACAGTTAAATTACGTAACGTGAAAATAAGATAGATACAGAATAATTCATTTAGCATTTGATACATCATCTGTATGTTATATACTACTAAAAGTGTCTGTAGCTACCTTTGCTTTGGTTAAAAACGTGCTTACACCGGAAGTTTTCAACTGTCACCTCGAATAATGCCTACCCGGTATTTCAAAACATGCAATTGGCGTTTCAAAAATAATAAATTAAATCAACATAAACCAAACAAGGTAGTAATATTTTATAAATTTGAATTAAGGATTACATTGAATCAACTACAACTATATGATAACATGTAGTATTTTGTTCACCTAAAATTACAACTATCATAATTATGCATGATATGTAAACACTTTTACGGAGGCAAACATTTTCGATAGCTGTGTCACAACAACAAAGATGACAGATGAGTGCCACGCCAATGAGCAGTCAAACTATCTAGTTTTAGAGGTTTTGTGACTGCCAGCAGTGGAAGAGTGAGTTCACAGACATAATTTTTTGTTTTACAGTTAGAAAAATAAAGACAGAAAAACACTGCGTTTTAGCAGTGTATGACTTCCTTACGACGTACCCCATTCAGATTCAGATTCAGACACGTTAGGTTGACAGATCGTTGATTTGATATGGTGAAGTTGACAGTTTCAATTTCTTGCTGCTCCTTGTTTCCCGAATCATGTGATAATAGCAGTTACAATCCAAGAATCAGTAGCCAAGCGAAAAGTCTTAAATCATTTGACAGGTATAGTATATTACCTACATAATATGCTCTCAGTTGTTCTGTTATTTCTACTTCATATAGTTAATAACTAAGTTATGGCTTATGAAGTTATGCTGTCCTGTTTCTATATAAATTGCAATATTAAATATTGTCATGATTGTGTGTGATCTTTGTAATAAAACAACTTTCGGATAGAGATGGGCAATTGCATATCTTTCTAAAGCAAAGTGAATTAACAACATTGATGATTGATGGTGGTCAATTTGGGATGGTCAGGTGGTCAGAAATTGAATTCTATCCTGTCGAACAGCAGAACCAGAGTTCAAATTCTGATGCCAACTGATCCATGGTTCTGTATTGGTACCAGCCACAATGTCGACACTTGGGCGAGTTTGTTCGTCCTATGTTGTGAATCGTGTACTGAAAGATGCACTATAACTAAACCTTTGAAGACAGTGAAAATTATTTTAATAACCACATACAATTGGATTGGTTATAGACTACCCTACAAAGTCAAAGATGAAAGCTACTGAAACATAATAGAGTGTGACCAAGATACCACACTAACTTGGACAAAATGAACAGTCGGGAGAACAGGTCAGAACTTCTCAAGACAGTTGAGTCGCAGAAAGAACAGCTGCATCGCTACGAGACTCGACTCAGAGGTAACAATGTTTCTTTTTCAACTAACTCAGTATGGTGTAATTTGGCTTCCTTCTTTTTTTTCATACTTGGTTAGATAATAAATATTAACATTTGAATTGGTATCCTCTCATTATTTCGTTTTTTTTAAACAAATTATGAGATTTTAATTGTTTTGGCATTTTATGCTATTTGAGAATTGATGCAGATTTCAAGTGTTGCGGATTGTAAGAATGAACTTTTAATTTTGCTTTTTGGGATACTAAAGTACATCTTATCTTACCTGTTTAAGTTTTAGAATGGTTGAATAGTTTGCCTTTTGTCTTTGTCAGATGTGGTGACTGCCTATAAAGGCCTGCTGAAAGAGAAAGAGGCTCTTGGGGCAACTGTCAAAGCCCTCAGTGAGGCACAAGTGGCCAACAGTAAAGATGCATGTTTACCTCAGAGGGATCCGACTGATGGAGGTGCTGCGAGCGAGGTATGGCGGAATATCAATTAATGTTTCTGTTTTCATATAAGTTTCCAGTTTAGAGGTAATTTAAGAAGACTTGGATGCTCAATCTAACTTTTAAAATGTTATTGATACAAACTGTCCTGTAGGTCCATCCTATGTTTTTTCCAAGAATGTTAGTTAGTTTCAGCTGTGATACACCTAAGGTGCTGTAAACTGTGGTTTTGTTAATGTACCATTATATCTATATTAATGCCAATGTTAAGATGTTTAATTTGATGATAGAGAAACAATATGAAAGGTGACAGTATGGAAGATGACAATATGAAAGGTGACAATATGAAAGGTGACAGTATGAAAGGTGACAGTATGAAAGGTGACAGTATGAAGGTGACAGTATGAAGGTGACAGTATGAAAGGTGTCAATATGAAAGGTGACAGTATGAAAGGTGACAATATGAAAGGTGACAGTATGAAAGGTGACAATATGAAAGATGACAATATGAAAGGTGACCGTATGAAAGGTGACCGTATGAAAGGTGACAGTATGAAAGGTGACAGTATGAAAGGTGACAGTATGAAAGGTGACAGTATGAAAGGTGACAATATGAAAGGTGACAATATGAAAGGTGACAATATGAAAGGTGACAGTATGAAAGGTGACAGTATGAAAGGTGACAATATGAAAGGTGACAATATGAAAGGTGACATTATGAAAGGTGACAGTATGAAAGGTGACAGTATGAAGGTGACAGTATGAAAGGTGACAGTATGAAAGGTGACAGTATGAAAGGTGACAGTATGAAAGGTGACAGTATGAAAGGTGACAGTATGAAAGGTGACAATATGAAAGGTGACAGTATGAAAGGTGACAGTATGAAAGGTGACAATATGAAAGGTGACATTATGAAAGGTGACAGTATGAAAGGTGACAGTATGAAAGATGACAGTATGAAAAGTGACAGTATGAAAGGTGACAGTATGAAAGGTCACAATATGAAAGGTCACAATATGAGCCACAGAGAAAGAAAAACTTGCAGAAAACAAAAAAGGACTAAAAATGTATTTAAGCATTAAAAAGGGCGAACAATATTTGTAGTGTGGTTCCAAGTCTGTAAGGATTTGGAATATATTATGTCACATAAAATGAGTAATAGTGAAAACTGTCCGATATCAATTGCATTTTGTTTGTTGTATTGTTGACTAAATTATCATCTTAATTTTGTATACACATGTCAGCTGTGCTGTCACTTGTCAGGTGTCATGTCGTGTTCTGTGTGTCAGACTGATGGTGGTGACACAGAGGATCAGCATCTGGCGGAGGTGAAGGCACAGCTGATGACGTTGACACATTCGCTGACGACCTTGACCTCCGAAAAGAGCAAAATGGAGGCAACATACCAAGCAGAAAAAAAGAAAATGAGGGTAAATAGCAATAATTTTGTTGCCGTAGCAGTATGAAAGGTGACACAAATGCCACTTCATGGCGTGTGAGTTTGACATTTTATAGGACATTTTACTGCTTAAAAGTCACCAATGATCTTCACATTTCAAATTCCATGTATTATGGCAGAAATGCGCAATTAAAAATAGGCTTAACTATGCTAAATATAAATAGGCTTACCAAGGTAGACTTGCTGCGTGAGGGTAGAAATATGAAGCACTGAGACTGATCCAATCAGTTATCACAACATTCTTTATTTAATTACTGTAGTTTGGTCTTACAAATTTACATTACACGTGTATTACTATCAGTACTTATTCACTACAGTTGACTTCTATACAATTATCTTATGATGACAATTTCCGTAAAGGTAGACTTCCAGCTGGTGATGTTTCATGGATGTTCATATTCCAGCACGACTACGATGAGAAACTGACCAAGGCTGAAGCAGACAATGAGAAGCTGCAGAAACTTTACACAGACCAGGAGAAACAAGTGCGCGAGGTGCGTTGATCAACACCTGAACAGATTAAAAAAAACATACAAACAAAGTTTACTGTAGGATTACTTTTCATGGTAAAAAGTCTTGACCGATAAGTTATCTCTACGTACCACAACCCTCTAATATTATAAAATAACGTGAATTGTAAAATAAGAAAATAATCTGTCTATCAGTAACAGTGATACTGATAAGTATTATCAACATTTATGTAGGTATATCATGAAATATTTAAATTTCACACAATCTTCAGACACATAATTCTGTGCCTAGCATATTGGAGTTAGACTGCATGTGGTCAGTTAATGATAACTGCTTTGTAGATGACAAATTATAATTATTTTTCTTCAAAATATAATTAAGAATGTTTTCAGCTGCGAGAGAAGGTACGTAAACAACAAAATGAGCGGGACACGGAGCAGAACGACCACTCCCTGATGTTGCGGGAACTACAGAAACTTCTCGCGAGTGAGAGAATCATCAGAGAACAGCTGGAACAACAGGTAGGACCAAAGTCACATGACATGTTGCCTAGCAACATGGTCTCTGATGTCATTAACATGGCTGCCGAGCACACAGAACATGTGGATATTCCACTGCATATATTGTTGAAATTCAGCACCGAAATATTTCACTACAAAAATATACGGCAAAGTCCTTGAATTGATAGAACATCGAGTTTCTTGGTGTTTTACATCGCACATATTTATCTTTCAAGAAACACAGACTGCACCAATAGTGTTTCTTCGGAGGAACACGTGTGCAATATGACAAACTGATATTAGCAAGAATTGTGTACTGGAGTGAATTATTATGCAGTCTTGCAGCACTTGTGATGTGATACCTCTTACTTACTTAAGCATTGTCCGTGAGACAAAACGTAATGATCATAATCTACACGCAGTTTTGATTATCATACGTAAGTAAATAGTGACATTGGAATGACACGAGTGTAGCACGTCTTCTGTTAGAAACACTACGACATGTCTCACTGACCAGAGGGGCTTTTGGTTTGCAGCTGGATGAATGCAAACAGGAACTGAGAGAGAAGCGCACTAACGTGGAAGTGTCGGACCACAACGAGAGACGGATCAAGGATCTGTCAGATGAGCTACAGGCTGCCAAGAAACATCGCCAGAGGTCTGAAGACGCTGTGTCACAGCTGACAGCTTCTGTCTCAAAGCTCCAGGCCAAGTTAGAACAACTAAAGGTGAAGGGATCGCGTTGCGTGACATCATCTCTCCTTAGGAAGTAAACATTTCAATGGACAGTGTCCACTCATTTATTCATTTGTTTTGTAAAATCATACCATACAAAGTGTGCATTCTAACATACTTTCCTCTCATATATCAAGTTAGAATTCAACAGTTCAATGTTTGCAAAAGCTGTCACTAAAATCTCAAAATAAAAACGTGTTCTAGTATCTCACATTTTTACATTGTAGAACCCTTAAGAACATATACATCCAGAAAATCATCAGTAAAAATTCAGTACTTTTATATACGACATTTAAATTAGAAACAAAGTCACCATACAATTATATCGAATACTGAATTTTATTACAATATAAATTGCTTTCATTTTACATTTTATTTCCAGATATACAGCACCATACAAATTGTAATTATTACTAAAATAACTAAGTTACTTGCTACTGCAGGCAGAGCACTGCATGGAACTGCTCCTGGAGCAGAAGAGGACTCTAGAAGTAGAGGAGAAGCAGTCTCAGCTGAGTCAGCACCACGAGCAGGTGGTGTCTGACCTCGAGTCGAAGTTGTCACAGCTGTCTGCAGCGGTCGGTGACTACGAGCACATTCGGTGGCAGGACCAGGCGAACTCAAAGAAACTGCAGGAACGTATCGCCCAGTTACAGCTGGAGAACTCAACACTGACACAGCTGGTGCAGAGTCGGGGGGACGTCCTCCAGGGGGAGGGGGAGGGGGACGAGGGGGAGGCCGATGTACAGAGACTCGTTGAGAGGATTCTCAAGTTGAAGACAAGGCTGAAGGCAGCGTACGAGAAGACACAGAGCTCTGTGGTCCCCCCTCCCCTTTTTAAGGTTTTTTTTTCCCCTTTTAAAGTCCCCAATTGAAAACCTATAAACCCCTTTTATCTTCCCTTTAAAATTTCAAACTGTCCCTCATTTCATTTTTTTATCACCTTTTTTAATTTTCACTTTCATATTTCCCCTTTTATATTCATTAATTCACCTTTTATTGACCCTTTTATAAATTTTTAATTACCCTTTATATTCACCTTTACTGTACCTTTAAGACCTTTCATCGATTTTATAGTATTTTATATTTTTTCACATAAATTAAACATTTTTCATTCATTAAAATGATATAATTAAATTTAAAAAACCCATTTACAATTTGGGGATACAGCAAACAATAAATTTTAAAAAAAACTAGGTACCTCAGGCAGGACAATCATTTTTTTGTTTTGAGCAAAGCTTTTTAAATTTTTAAAAGGAAACTTAATTTAAAAAAAAAAAACAAAGTTTGCCTACCTCGTCGAGTCCACGTCGGACCCTCGGGGAAAAGCACTTTCGTTTGGCCCCGGCCCAGGGGCTTTTAAACCCCAAGACCTTTTCCTTTCAGCGGATACATACCCCACTGCAAAGCGGAAACTTTTTTTTAAAAAAAAAAAGGAAAATAAGAGACTTTAGATCCCCAAAAAACAAAATTAAAAACACTTTCAACCCAACCTTGAAAATTTATAATTTTAAAAAAATAAAAAGTCCGTTAAAACCAAATTTGTTTAAAAAAAAAAATAAAGGAAGGCCAATTAAAGTTTAAATTTATTTTAACCAAATTAAAAAAAAAGGGAAAAATTAACCATAATTAAAAAAAGGGAACCCCAAAATTTTTTTAAAATTTTTTTTTTTTTTTGGGGTTTTTTTTTTTTTGGAAATTTTACTTTGTGGGTGTTTTAACCAACCAATTTTAGCAAAAAAACACCTTCAAAATTTGTTTTGCCTTTTAGAACTTAAACCTGGGAACAAATCCCCCCGTTGACATTTGGTTAAAAAAACCTGGATATTGGCATAAAAACTTGGTTTGCTTTAAGGATAGAAATTTTTCCCCTTTTTTCCATAAACCCCCCCCCCCCCCCCCCCCCCCCCCCCCCCCCCCGGGGGGGGGGGGGGGGGGGGGGGGGGGGGGGGGGAAAAATCATATGTAACTCACATTCCGATTGTTAATGAATCTGGAACGATGGGGTGACCTCAGTGATTTAAAATGCAAGAGTTCCTTTCAAAATTTAACGTAAAACCCAAATTGTCTGAACATTCCACCGGAAAACAAATTTTTAAACTAAAGTTTTGACTTTCTTTAAAAATTTCGGCA
>JAODUO010004719.1:0-12392 GCA_025642075.2 Ridgeia piscesae
CATGGGTGTCACGTGATTTACAGTCAACTTCTTTGTCGTGCCTTTTCAATGTCACTGCAGGTGATACATGTATACAGACATACACACGCAGGCACACATACAGGCACACACTCACACACACAGAAACACACAGAAACACACACACACACACACACACACATACACACACACACACACACACACACACACACACACCACACACACACACACAAACACAAAATATACACAACATACACACATATATACAGACATACAAAATAATAGCTTTCATCATCATCATTAATAATATTAATAATATTAATAATAATAATAATAATATTAATAATACACACATATATTAATAATAATAATAAATAAATAATAAATACTACATACACACACAGTTATATGTGTAATAATATTATTAATATTAATATTACTATTACTATTTATCAATATTACAGACAGACAAACAGACATTAGACAGAAAGATAAAAGACAGATGTAGAAAAATTATAATAGCTTTATTAAACACATAATACACACAGCACACACACACACACACACACACACACACACACACACACACACACACACACACACACACACACACACATAAACACACATAAACACACACACACACACACACACACCACACGCACGCACGCACGCACGCACGCACACACACACACACACACACACACACACACACACACACACACACATAGACACACACACACACACACACACACACACTCATACACACAGACACACACATAGACACACACACATTCACATACATACACACATTACATATACATATATTATTAATAATATTAATATTATTAATATTAATATTATTACTTTCATTAATAATATTAATATTATTAATAATAATAATATTAATAATATTTAATATTATTAAATATTACTAATATATACGCCCACAATTACAAGCACGCTAATTAATTATTATCCTTGATGTAGGACTGAATGTTTTAAGAACTCTTTCATAACATCACTCTCAATTTGCCACCAGCTATAACCAATTTCCTGCATTAATTGTAATAAAAAACTGGAGTCTAAGTTTAACAACTTCACCACTACATTAGCTGTGCATCATAATTACATACTTATATAAATAAAAAGGCTTGTAATGCTGCGTAGTTAAAATGATGGTAGAATTGTACAGTGGTTTACGTTTAGCAACATTTCTACGAAATAATAAAAAGTTCAATTATTTTAGCAAAATAATGCAACATAGCCCCCGGTCGAAACATCCCGGGACTGTGTATCCCTCTTGTTTTAAATAGGAATATCACGTTGTCGGCCCGGTGTCAGTTTGGGACATAAAAGAACCATTGAGGATGACAAGCATCCGGGCAGTGACCACCCTCAGTGCCAGTATAGCCATAGTCATAGAAAGGTCGGCTAGGCGTAACATATTATTAATGTTCTTGAAAATAGGCTAAGTTCAATGAATCCTCATAAGATTATAACGTTGTAACCACATTATATATACATATTAGTGCTAGTAACAACTAGACCAGCTGTTCACAAGTAAACTGTGATTTGTGCGTGACGTAGCAGTCCCCAGGGTACAACCAGAGCTAATACATCCCCGAGCTGGGACTCTTCAACCCACAACGCCCTCACACTGATGGGACCAAAACGTAACACAGATACCGTACTAAACGACGAGATGTCCGAAATTGAGCGAGATCTGTGCGCGTTTGATTCCATCGGAGGGGGGAGTGCCCAAGCTCCTATCTAATAGCTCTAGCTCCTATCTAATAACTCTAGCTGGTACAACCAAAACGATAATAACGTTACACATCACACTCTGCCGTAACAGCCAAGCGCTCCAGTTATGAAATAACGGCTGCTCCCGCCGTCCTCTTCCGCGCCTGTAAACAAGTGGACTATCAGCGTGTATCGGTCGATTGTTGTTGTCCCTTCGGCTTCGCGAGGACACCGTGCGTAATCACGACAGTCACGCATTGTCCAGAGACAGTGAGGTGGGTGTTTAAACACGTCGACTTCTGTAATTTTCAGTCGACGCCGGCCACATGCTGCCAACTAATGGCCCCGGACTGTGCGTGGTAGCGCATTAGACCAGAGTACGCACTTTGGTAATCGCACGTCAACTCAAGCCTAGGCTAGGCCTAGCAAGAGTAGTCTATACTTGGAATTGTGAGTTCTTTTTACTGTGGAATCGACGCATTATATGCGACCATAATCTTAGTAAGTGCACACGTGAGCTGGATGGCCATAACCACAATCACGCTGCCCATTCACTGACTGCCCAATTTGTGAACTGACCCGGCGACAGACAGTCAACAAGGACGCGTGCCTGGCACATTGAGCCGGTGAGTCCATGCGCTCGCGTGATGCCGCTCGGCCTGGCCTGCGGTGGTTGCAGTCACGTTTGATGCGCTCACAACAAATCGCCGGTCGTGACAGTGTCACACAGTCTGCTGAGTCGCCTACGTAACACCCACGTGTGTTGAGATTTGAAGTTTATCTATAAAGTAACACAATTATTGTCAGTTTGTGTCAGCATAATAGTATTGCATGTTATTATTAGTAGCCGACAGACGGTGGTAATTAACACTAACAGGTAATTAACTGCCGAAGAGTAAACTACAGACTATTATTAGCACAATGTGCCCAGGTAGGTGCCGGTGTCCTAGACGCATACGTGTGAGGCGTAAATGGTCGTGTTGGTTGTTTGATGTAAGCGAACGTCACACGTGAAGGGAGGAAGAATGTGGGAGGTTAAGACGAAGAACGTGATACAGAGGGAAACCTGAACGAAAAAAGTGAAGGCGAGGGAGCTGATGACAAGGGAGATGAGGGATATGAAGACGAGGGATGTGAGAGTGATGATAGTTACTGTGAGGGAGGTGAGGATGAGGACAAGGTGAGGACGAGGGAGGTGAGAGTGATGATGGTTATCACGAAGGAGATGGGGCTGAGGGAGGTGAGGACGAAGGTGGGGACGAAGGAGGGGAGAGGGGTGTTGTTTACTATGATGAAGGTGAGGACGAGGGAGGTAAGGAGCGAGGGATGTGAGAGTGATGATGGTTATTATGAGGGAGGTGGGGATGAGGGAGGTGAGAGAGGTAGTGGTTACTATGAGGGAGGTGATGGCGGCCATCATTCTAATCCTGTCTTTGGCATCGCTTATCAAAGTGCGAGAACTTGGTGAATGCTCAATCTATAAATGCGATGGGATATCTAATGACCGACCATACAGACTGTTTACGCGTTCATATCCTTGCCCGGCCGAAGGTGGCACATGTTGTATCAAAGGTGGCTCGTCGGGTCAAAGGTGACGTGCAGCGTGTTACTGGGAACACGTGCAACGTACGCACTCACCGGCTACCACTGTAAGTTCTCATTTGTAGCAGAGTCTTGTCGCCGGTGACGAGTGCACGCGCACTTGGCGAAGGAGAATACGTCATAGTCCTGCTTGAGCAGTCACTAGAGCCTTTTCTTTGCAGCCGTGAGAGACATTAGATAGTCTCGTGGGAGGTGGCGCGGCTGGCCAACTGAGACCGTGTGCCGGCGATAGTGAACTTTGACACGTGACAATGCGGTAATACATCATAATTCGGCCGTTTCACTGTTTATTTTATTACACACTTATTATCGTTTGTGTGTGTGTGTGTGTGTGTGTGTGTGTGTGTGTGTGTGTGTGTGTGTGTGTGCGCGCGCGCGCATACGTGTGTGTATATATGCGGGTGCATGCGTGCGGGCATACGTGTGCGCGCATGCGCACCGTGTGGTGGCGCGTTTGTGATAGCGCCGACGACGTCTACAGCCTCCACGTGGTGTCTCTTCGACTGTTACAGAATAACAGCCTCACCAATACCGACCTCTCCTTGACCTCGCCGTGACCCCACGAGACCCGACATGTCGCCCCACATCCCGAGTGTCTTCACGACGCTCGCCGTGTCCGCCCTGCTCGTCAGCTACATCCTCTATGGCGCCGTCACGATCCCCAGCGGCATCGAGCAGGCCGACCAGATGGTCTGGTTGTTCGCCAAGGCCAAGTACACGCGGGCTCTGGTAGGTCGTCAAATACCCACAAAAGTATCCCTGCAAAATCTGATAGCATACGTACGTTCCCAAGGCAACCATCTGTATGTATCATTGCAAAATGTCAAATGTTTTAGCATACGTTCCCATGGCAACCATCTGCATATGTCGCTGTGGGAATATCGCGGCCATAAACATGTAAAGATCGTGTGATCAGAGCTACGTCAACTGACGATGGTAGATGATATTATGACACGTGAGCAAAACAGTACAGTTGAAATTGTCTAAATTATTCATATCCAAACATGTTATAACAGCGCGGTGGCTCAGTGGGTAGAGCTTCAGACTTTCGACCAAGAGACCCAGTTTCGAATAGTGCTGCCACCTGCCGGGTCGAACATTGGTCAAGTTCGTTTGAACGTGTGAATGAGTACCTGGCTTTAGACTGTGGTGGATATTTGTGTACGAATAGTCTTGGCACATTAAGTTGAGATGGTGTTTGATTGTCCAAGTCTGCCAAATTTCAAATTGCATTTTAACAGTCCAGAGGACCAGACATATTGCATAATTATTGTACATTAATGTTGAAGAGATAGTAATTTCTATATTATTGCACTATCCTTCCATATTAGGGTAAAAACTGTTTGATCACATGTATTTCACCCACTTCTTTAAACAAGACAGATGTCATTATTTTGCAGTTTCGAAGTTAAAAAGTAGTCAGTATGTATGTTATTGAATCATTGCCATACATGAACTGATTGACGGAGTTTTGTTGTTGCATAGTGCGAGCTTGGTAGTTACTTTGGACTTGGCCACCGAGTCGAACTCTATCGCTCCGTCCATCAGTTCCTCTCTCCTCCTACCCAGACTAACTACAAGGCTCTCCAAGTAAGTAGCTCATAGTAATACATAACTCCAGTCACCCGAGTCAAACAGGTCACTACTTTGGATTAAATGGTTTGTTGCGTTTTAATGTATTAATCGGTCGTGCTCTGTAATAGTATGCATGCTTTAGAAACTAGTTATGCCATACACAAAATAAAAAAGTAAACATAATATTGACTTGAGCAACAACAAAATTTTGAATGTAACATGTTTCAGTGTAAGCTTAATTTTGATACCTTTATAATATAGTATTGCCAGATAGAAAGGGAATTCATTTACTTACTCAACTCGATTTGTGGCTCAATAGCTGCCAATTACGGGAGCATGTAACAAGGCCATACATTCGCTCTCACGCATGCACATGCTGTCTTCAAGCGCTTCACATATAAATTCCACTCATTTAACATTCTCCACGTTGTCATACACTAAATTCTTCGCCCACGAAGCATACACTCAGCCGCCGACATAGCTCAACAATTACACTCTGCCAGTCCCATACACATTCATCTAAATAATACACATACTATTACACTCCATGTAGTAATTAATTACATAGTCATATTCCATGGGCACACACTCACTCCCATGTAAATACACTACACTGGGCCATACACTCCATGTAATCTCAACACTCAGCCACCCCATGTGGCAACACACTACACTTGCCATACCCATAAAGTACTGCCACACTCCATGTAGCAATACATCACACTGCCACTACCCATGTAAGTAACACACTGAAGACTCAGCACATTGATACTCCATGGGGTAATATCACATCACACACTCATGTAACACATTGTCTGCCACACTCCATGTAAGTAACACAAATTACACTCAGCCACACCCATGTAAAAACACACATACTCGCCCATGTAAGTAACACAAGTACTAATACTGTCACACCCATGTAAATAATACCACTTAAGTCACACCTGTAAGTAACACACTACACATGGCCACACTCCATGTAAGTAACACACTACACACGGCCACACTCCAAGTCAGCCACACTCCATGTAAGTAACACACTACACTCTGCCACACTCCATGTAAGTAACACACTACTGTCTCAAGCCCACACTCCATGTAAAGTACCACACTAGCACCAGCCACTACAAAAATACATATTACCATGGCAACACATTACTACTGGCAACACACTACACATGGCCACACTCCATGTAAGTAACACACATACACGGCTACATCCATGGGCTAACATAATACACGCCAATACTCCATGGCAACATACACCAGCCCACACCCACGTAGTAACACCCAGCACCAGCCACACTCCCATGGGTAATACCAGCTACCAGCCACACCCCCAGTGGGCACACTTACACTCGTACACATTCCCATGCAGTAAATACTTACACTTCACACACTTCATGGGGTACACTCTATACTGCCAATACCCATACAATACCTACACCCTCAACCACATTCCATGTACACTGCCATACGCTCCATGTAAGTAACATCAGCACACAAGCCACCACTCTATGTAGTAATACTCATTATTGCCCACACTCCATGTAAATAACAATTTATACCTGCCACATTCCCCATGTAAGTACACTTTTTGTTGGGACCAAGTCCACACCATCAGTACACTACATCAGTTTAAGGTCTACATACACTTACATCGTCTACACTCCATGTAAAAATACTTACATTGCCTACACCTTACGTACACTTACACTCAGCCACACCTGCACATCTCATTACCACCACACTCTATGTAAGTAACACAGCCACTCTCAGCCACACTATAATCACACTCCCACTTACACCTTCGCCCACACTACAAATAAATACCCTTACCTCAGCCATTACCTATGCAAGCAAATACCTACACAAATTACCACTCACAAGTGACACTACACCAGCCACACCTATGCAAGTAACACCACCAGCCACACCGTCCCACACTCCATGCTACCTGTTACCCACACTCCAAGTAAATACACTACACCTCACCCACACTCCATGTAAAAATACTTACACAAGTCTATCACTCCATGGGGTACTTGTTAATTCAAGTTCACACCTCCATGGTAACACTACCAGCCACACCCCATGTGGGTACCTTACTGCCTACACCCATGTGTAACACTTGTTACTCAGCCACAATCTATGTAAGTAACACCTTACACTCAGCTCACACTCCATGTACATCCACAAGCCCATAAGTAACACCATACTTCAGCACACTACGTAACACACCATACCTCAGCCACACCATGTGCAACACCTCATACTCACCACACCTATGTAAGTAACACTACACTGCCACACTACACTACACAGTCATTACCATGCAATGAATACTACACTGTAGCCACACTCCATGTAAGTAACATCCTACACTGACACACTACAAGTAACACACACACACTACGGCACACTACACTGTGTCACACCTACAGCAACACACACACGTGTCACACTCCATGGGTCACACCCATGTAAGTAATAAGACTACACTTCACACACTCCATGGGCAAGTAATTGTTACACTGGCCACACTACAGTACTACACTGTGGCCACACTCCATGTAAGACACCATCACATCATGTCAACACTCTACACCTCAGCCACACTAATAGCCACTCATGTGTATCACTTAATAATTAGCCATCTATATAAACACACTCACTCCATAACACACTACACCAAATACACCTGGCAAATATACACATCATGTGTAACACAATTTCTGCCAGTTCCTACTACTCTAAACTGCAAAATACCAAACACATCCGCTGATATTATATCATCACGTACAGACAATTTTAAATGTACACTACTGATTGACAGCAGTCGCGCACCAGGCACGTTGACGGCGTAGTCGGCAGGCAGCAATACAGGAGAGAGGGAAATGAGCCATGCTATCTCATCATGAGGAGGCTGGGTCCTTGAGAAGGCAGGAAAACATGGCGTCATCTCCGTTTTCTCTGTCGTGGATCACTCAACACGTCAATGTGCCTGCAAGATCGCGCCATCGTTGTTTGGGGACTTTCAGATTTAGTTCAATCAAGCATTAGCGGCAAATTAAAAATATGCATTGTGTAACCAGAAGGTTAGTACAGGAAACACTCACACCACGCCACTATCGGGCCCAGCATTGTCGACAGTTATAAATCACTCGTGGCGAGCTGCGCCACTGCTGCCCTAATGGGCGTAGTGACACTACTGCACTTAACACTTCATATTGCCAGTTGTGGTGAGCTATGGTAAGCTAAGGTGAGCGACCAGTCACAAGTTACTGCGAGTGAATTGTTTACTGCATCAGTTTCGTAGGGTGTCATAATTTACTTCAGATGCTTCATAGGTGTCCTGCTGAGTCGAGTGTTAGTATAGTCGACTGGCACTGACGAGTGTTTCTTGTAGTTTACTGCAGTAATTAGTGTTACGTGTAGTTGGTAGCACCAGTGAGTGCTAAGTATAGTCAACTGGCAATAATGAGTGTTACGTGCAAGTAAGTGTCACTTACTTGATAGAGACGACGACGACACCAAGACGTCGCACGAAGGTGGTTGCCAGCTGGTCGACCCTGTCTGCAACAAGGCCGATAATTTGCGTGGTGAAGTACAATTGTTTCCTGTGACAACTTGGCCTTCTACAGTTGCACTGTGCACACTGACGCAATTTGCCTTAATGAGCCGTTGGACTAAATCTGAAAAATCCCCAAACAACGATAACACGGTCTACAGAACAGAAGTGACATTGTTGTGTTGAGTGGAATCCCACGACAGCGTCGCAGGGAAATAGGAGATGACGCCATGACTCACCCACGCTACCAAAGACCCAGCCTCCTCCATGGACGAGGATGACGCCCGGCACCAGCCCCTCTCTCCTGTCTGGCCCGTACACGCGCACCGACACGCCGTCAAACGTCTCGTTCGACACCTGAAAATCAAACACGCGACTTATCTTACACCTGTCAATCAAATGGTGTACATTTAAAAATTGTCTATGCCGTGATGTTATAATATCAACGGATAATAGTAGGCGGATCCAGTATTTACGTGGAGTGCAGATAATGTTTTTAGTTATTTTGCAGTTTTAGAGTGGTACTTACACGGAGACTGGCCAAGTGTAGTGTGTTACCTACACGGAGTGTGGACGAGTGTAGTGTGTTACTTACACGGAGTGTGGCTGAGTGTAGTGTGTTATTTACATGGAGTGTGGACGAGTGTAGTGTGTTACTTACATAGAGTGTGGCTGAGTGTAGGGTGTTACTTACATGGAGTGTGGCTGAGTGTAGGGTGTTACTTACATAGTGTGGCTGAGTGTAGGGTGTTATTTACATGGAGTGTGGCTGAGTGTAGGGTGTTACTTACATGGAGTGTGGCCGAGTGTAGTGTATTACTTACATGGAGTGTGGCCGAGTGTAGTGTGTTACTTACATGGAGTGTGGCCGAGTGTAGTGTATTACTTACATGGAGTGTGGCCGAGTGTAGTGTGTTACTTACATGGAGTGTGGCCGTGTGTAGTGTGTTACTTACATGGAGTGTGGCCGAGTGTAGTGTATTACTTACATGGAGTGTGGCCGAGTGTAGTGTGTTACTTACATGGAGTGTGGCCGAGTGTAGTGTATTACTTACATGGAGTGTGGCCGAGTGTAGTGTGTTACTTACATGGAGTGTGGCCGAGTGTAGAGTATTACGTACATGGAGTGTGGCTGAGTGTAGTGTGTTACTTACATGGAGTGTGGCCGAGTGTAGGGTGTTACTTACATAGAGTGTGGCTGAGTGTAGGGTGTTACTTACATAGTGTGGCTGAGTGTAGGGTGTTATTTACATGGAGTGTGGCTGAGTGTAGGGTGTTACTTACATAGACTGTGGATGAGTGTAGGGTGTTACTTACATGGAGTGTGGCTGAGTGTAGGGTGTTACTTACATAGATTGTGGCTGAGTGTAGGGTGTTACTTACATGGAGTGTAGACGAGTGTAGGGTGTTACTTACATAGAGTGTGGCTGAGTGTAGTGTGTTACTTACATGGAGTGTGGACGAGTGTAGGGTGTTACTTACATGGAGTGTGGACGAGTGTAGGGTGTTACTTACATGGAGTGTGGCGGTGAGTGTTACTTACAGATTGGCTGAGTGTAGTGTGTTACTTACATGGAGTGTGGACGAGTGTAGGGTGTTACTTACATGGAGTGTGGACGAGTGTAGGGTGTTACTTACATAGAGTGTGGCTGAGTGTAGGGTGTTACTTACATAGAGTGTGGCTGAGTGTAGGGTGTCACTTACATGAAGTGTGGACGAGTGTAGGGTGTTACTTACATAGAGTGTGGCTGAGTGTAGGGTGTTATTTACATGGAGTGTGGACGAGTGTAGGGTGTTACTTACATAGAGTGTGGCTGAGTGTAGGGTGTTACTTACATGGAGTGTGGCTGAGTGTAGGGTGTTACTTACATAGAGTGTGGATGAGTGTAGGATGTTACTTACATGGAGTGTGGCTGAGTGTAGGGTGTTACTTACATGGAGTGTAGACGAATGTAGGGTGTTACTTACATGGAGTGTAGACGAATGTAGGGTGTTACTTACATAGATTGTGGCTGAGTGTAGGGTGTTACTTAGATGGAGTGTGGACGAGTGTAGGGTGTTACTTACATAGAGTGTGGCTGAGTGTAGGGTGTTATTTACATGGAGTGTGGACGAGTGTAGGGTGTTACTTACATAGAGTGTGGCTGTGTGTAGTGTGTTACTTACATGGAGCGTGGCAGAGTGTAGGGTGTTACTTACATGGAGTGTGGATGAGTGTAGGGTGTTATTTACATGGAGTGTGGCTGAGTATAGGGTGTTACTTACATAGAGTGTGGCTGAGTGTAGGGTGTTACTTACATAGAGTGTGGCTGAGTGTAGGGTGTTACTTATATAGAGTGTGGCTGAGTGTAGTGTGTTACTTACATAGAGTGTGGCTGAGTGTAGGGTGTTACTTACATGGAGTGTGGACGAGTGTAGTGTGTTACTTACATGGAGTGTGGCCGTGTGTTGTGTGTTAGTTACATGGAGTGTAGCCGTGTGTAGTGTGTTACTTACATGGAGTGTGGCCATGTGTAGTGTGTTACTTACATGGAGTGTGGCCGTGTGTAGTGTGTTACTTACATGGAGTGTGGCTGAGTGTAGTGTGTTACTTACATGGAGTGTGGCCGAGTGTAGTGTGTTACTTACATGGAGTGTGGCTGAGTGTAGTGTGTTACTTACATGGAGTGTGGACGAGTGTAGTGTGTTACTTACATGGAGTGTGGCCGTGTGTAGTGTGTTACTTACATGGAGTGTGGCCGTGTGTTGTTTTACTTACATGGAGTGTGGCCGTGTGTAGTGTGTTACTTACATGGAGTGTGGCCATGTGTAGTGTGTTACTTACATGGAGTGTGGCCAAGTGTAGTGTGTTACTACATGGAGTGTGGCCGAGTGTAGTGTTTACTTACATGGAGTGTGGCCGAGTGTAGTGTGTTACTTACATGGAGTGTGGCCGAGTGTAGTGTGTTACTTACATAGTGTGGCTGAGTGTAGGTGTTATTACATGGAGTGTGGCGGTGTAGTGTGTTACTTACATGGAGTGTGGCCGAGTGTAGTGTGTTACTTACATGGAGTGTGGCTGAGTGTAGTGTGTTACTTACATGGAGTGTGGCCGAGTGTAGTGTGTTACTTACATGGAGTGTGGCCGAGTGTAATGTGTTACTTACATGGAGTATGGCCAAGTGTAGTGTGTTACTTACATGGAATGTGGCTGAGTGTAGTGTGTTAGTTACATGGAGTGTGGCCCAGTGTAGTGTGTTACTTACATGGAGTGTGGCTGAGTGTAGTGTGTTACTTACATGGAGTGTGGCTGAGTGTAGTGTGTTACTTACATGGAGTGTGGCCCAGTGTAGTGTGTTATTTAGATGGAGTGTGGCTGAGTGTAGTATGTTATTTACATGGAGACTGGCAGAGTGTAGTGTTATTTAAGTGTCGAGCGGCTGAGTGTAGTATGTTATTTACGTGGAGAGCAGGAGAGGGTAGTGTATATTAACGTGGAGAGTCGTTAAGTGAAGTGGGTTACTTATGTGGAAAGCGGCAGAAGGTAACATGTCACATACGTGGAGAGCAGCTGAATGTATAGCCTTGATTACACATGCTCCGTGAGGTGGCAGCACTATTGAGCCACTCACATCCGAATTTGAAATAAAAATTAAATAAAGATTCCCTTTCTATCTGACAATACTATATTATAAAGGTATCAAAATTAAGCTTACACTGAAATATGCCACACAAAAACGAATTTAGTTTTAGTTTTAATCGAATTTGTATTCTGTTTTTACTTTTATTTTGTGTATAGGTATTTTATAACTTAGTTTCATTACTAAAAGCATGCATACTGTACAAATGTTACTTACATAGAGTGTGGCTGAGTGAGGGTGTTTTTTACAGGGTTACATTGGGGGTTACTTACATGGTTGGTGTGTGAGTGGTTTCTTAC
>JAODUO010004720.1:0-11302 GCA_025642075.2 Ridgeia piscesae
CAAAACCTAGACATTGCAGTCATGGCGAAATGCCATACGAAAAAAGAAATAGTTTTTCCAAACTACCCAGACAATTACGATATGATATCCTAGATTTGCGTGCGGTGCATCACTTCTGTCGCGTCGTGTTCTGAGATGTGTTGTGTCGCTCACAATTCGGACTCAAATAGGAAGACCTGAAAC
Organism: Ridgeia piscesae; assembly: GCA_025642075.2. Taxonomy (NCBI): domain Eukaryota; kingdom Metazoa; phylum Annelida; class Polychaeta; order Sabellida; family Siboglinidae; genus Ridgeia; species Ridgeia piscesae. Next base: position 184 of record JAODUO010004720.1, read on the forward strand.
GAAAGAGCAGACATTTCACAAGTTCAGTATGAAAACCAAATCGCAAAGCAACTAAGAGGCAATAGTCGCATCATATCATCATTGATATTGAGCTGGCTACACACATTGTACGGCCTACAAAGAGTATTACATTACAGAGTAAATATTTATGCGAACGAACGTCGTGTATGGCATCGCCTCCCCATTATCATGTTTTAGTGTTCCATATCGGAGAGAGTAGAGTGCCAACATTTTGAACGGAACTTCTGTCGTTAAGTTTAGTATCGTGAAGCTCAGCAGTACGAATGTTAAATTAGATACTGCCCAAACTTCTATTTGCATACGCATAGGTGGAAAGCTTCAGGAAACATTAACAACTCATCGAAAAGTGCAATGCGCCATGTGAATGAGAACAAGAGTATGAATTATGTGCCATTTTCGACAGGAATTAGGCACTTGCGTAGACTGGAAACCCATCTCATTTGTTCGTACACTTAAAACTTCATTAAGAGAGAAAGGCGCGTGTAGTGTAATGGTTAGCGCATCAAACTGGCAAGCCGACGGGCCGGGTTTAATACACGCGGACGCCGCAGCAGACCTGATATACTTGATATAAAAATCGATGGACAGAGTCTGACATTGTTGAATCTAATCGGTGCTATATGCCACGCATATTAACATGCATCGTACATAAAAAGTACGCGAATGTCGCACAGGCCGCTGTACCATAATAACACGGTAGTCCTATGCGTGTACATGATAACAACATCCCCACGCGCAGGGTGCATACATTGAAAGAAAGAAGTAGACGGGAGAAAGCGGTCCCACTCAGTTTGCCTAAATCAACGGCGTCGCCATCTTGAAATCTGACGTCGCCAGAAACGAAAATGGCGCGTTTGCCGTATTGTCGTGACGTCACAGTAGGAATGCCTCTTCCGGTTTGCCGCCATTTATGTGCCGCGCAGCCGAATGCTGGCAAGAGATACCAGTTTCTGTAATGCAATCTCGATCGCATCGCTGTGGGATTTACGCATTTGACGCCAGTAGGTGAAGGGATGTAGGCATGTGTAAGAATTGCGTCTACTGGTTTCAACATTGATAATCACCGTGCACATTGTAACGCTCTATTATTGTTTTTCCTCAGGTGTCTGCGCCTGGTGAAGATACAGAGACACATGGCCGACAACTTCTGGCACCAGTACTGACCTACCAGGCACGACGATGTGAAGTCTGGCGACGCGGAACAGTCATTCGACAGTAGGTGAAGTCTTGTTTTTAACGAGTGTAGCCATTTCGTGTAATATAACATTGAACATCAATGATAGCTTGACATGAATATATCTATCATAACAAGTGCGAATGGACATTAGTTTGAATGTTACAGTTCTCACAAAAATGAGAACACATTCGAAACGTTTTACTTAGACGATTGTTCCAGATGATGTTGCGGTTATAAGACGTAAGACGTGTTTACGAAGTGCCTGTTTCAAATACCTATTTCTGCCAGTTTTAGTCGATCTTAACAGTAAGTCTTAGTATCATATACGTGTTGATCACCTTACGATTACACGTATATGTGACATCTTCCATTAGGCTGAGCCGATGTGATAGATTTTAAGTATTTTAATATTTGTCTGGATATCTGAGCCTTTTATCGCCCAACGGGTGACTCTACCAGGTGAACGAACAATAGGTAAAAGCAATAACACCAGCTTACCTGTAACCAATTTCACCGGTTCCGCCTGAACAATCATGGACAACGACTTTAGCCCGGTGGCTAACAGTTCATGTGATAACTGTTGCGGATCACCTGTACTAACGGTACATCTGCCGCCAGTAGACGTCACTTGTGACCCGGTGAGTGACAAGACAAGAAAAGCGCGCCGGAAAGCGGCGAAAGATAAGCACGCAGACAACTGGAAATACTGCGTGAAGAATTGCGTACACAACGGCAAGGACAACCATCAAATGGTTCAATGCCATATGTGCCAGGCGTGGGTGCATCCGGAGTGTGTGGGCGAAGACGATAAGGACATTATAGGCATTTGGTCCTGCACGTCCTGTCGTATGCTACCGACACTCGTAGAGCGTCTACTCGAGAAGACGTCCATGCTGGAATCGCTGGTCGTCAAACTCGAACGATCAAACCAGCAGCTTCTCTCCTTGATGGGTGAACAGAGTCAAGAAATACGACGTCTGCGAGAAGACATAGCGACAAGCAAGCGTCAAGACGGCGACGCCGACTCCAACGATGGGGGACCACAGGCAGTGACACTGCTTGTGGGGAACAGCTTGCTACGTGATGTACGCGTTGATAAAACGTCCAGTGGCAATCCCATCAAGATTCGACGGAAATCAGGCGCCACTCTCGCCGATATCGAACAAATGATCGATGACGCGGCTAAAACGGAAACTATCGACGAAATATTCATCGTTGGTGGTACTCACGAAACAACGAGTGACGTAAGTGCTGCTAACATAAAAGAAAACATCGCGCAACTACTGCGGAAGGCGAAAACCTTGACACCAACCATCACGGTGAGCAGCGTACTGCCGTCGAAGCGTCGAGCCAATCCAGATCGACGGGCGGACGTCAACATGAAAATGAAGGAAGCGTGCAACGAAGTCGACGTCAAATTCGTCGACAACGACGCAAATTTCACATTCCGGAACGGGGCTGCTGACGACGCAGCTTTCCAGAGAGACGGGCTGCATCTATCTGAGAGCGGAGTTGGCAGATTGCTGTTGAATCTGTCTCTCCCAGAACAGCCACCGAAACAAAACAAACGCCAACATCAACAACAACATCGACACGTGTCAAACGCAACGAACCACGACCGATTGCCGAACGCCAGAGTGGCACCTGACGGTAAGTGGACAGTGGTCAAACGTCGTACTCGTCTGTCGATGGGCAAGTGTGCCAAATGCGGTGAGACGAACCACGTCACTGCCACCTGCAGACACCCTGACAAAGTGTTGTGTCGTCAGTGCGGGGAACGAGGACATAAAGAAAAGCATCACTCCCGTGATTAGGAAATGGGCCTAAACGATCTGGCCATGGAACTTTCCCTGAACACACAAACCGAGAACTGTGATTCAACGCGGTTTTGTGTTCCGAATCCAACAGCGGACAAAATACGTAAATGGGATCTACCTTCCCTAATTAATTTAAATGCCAGATCTTTGAACAGTGAAAAAGTGGACGAATTGCATGTAACTGTAACAACACATGATGTTTCAATTGTATGTGTTAGTGAGACATGGTTTAAAGACTATATGGATTCAAGTAGCCTTACTATGCAAGGGTTTTGCTTGGAGAGAAAAGATAGGGGTCATGGACGAGCCGGTGGTGTAGCCTGCTACATTAGAAATGATTTAATGTATAAGAGATTGAATGATATGGAGGTTCATGATTTAGAAGTAATGTGGATTAAGGTTATGCCAAAGAAAACGCCTCGAAAATTCTCATGTATACTGGTAGCATGTTTATATTATACTCCAAAGACGGAGTATTTGAAAATACGTGATCATTTAATCACCAACATTGACACTGTAATGCGAAAACACCCAGAATGTGGTGTGATCATAACTGGCGATTTCAACCAGTTGCGGGATAACTTTATGAAAACCCACTATAGATTTGTCCAAGTAGTTAATGTTGTAACACGTGGACAGGCGATATTAGACAAAATATGGACGAATATGGAGGAGGTGTACACCCCGCCTGTTACTATTTCCGAACTGGGGTCATCGGACCATAACATGGTTTTGCTTAAACCTAAAGCGAAAAACTCAGTTGATACTGGATGCGTGACACGGTTAACCGTAAGGTGTATGGGGCCAAAAGAAAAAGCCACATTCAGTATGGCTTTATCAGCCATCAAATGGGAACCCCTATTTAGGCTTGATTCATGTGCAGATCAGTATTCATATTATCAAACGGTTATTTGCAACCTGATGGAAATATGCTTTCCTACTAAAATTGTTACGAGGCATACGGCTGATAAGCCATGGGTCACAGACTGGTTCAGAGACTTAGTTCGTAAAAGACAGCGAGCTCACATGAGTGGTGATTTGAATCAAGCAAAAATATTGCGTAATAAGGTCAACCGAGCCGCTTCGAAACTTAAGTATAATTTTTACCAAACACAAATTGCAGCAATGCATGAATCGGGATCCCACGATTGGTGGAAGCATATGAAAACAATAATGGGACTTAAAACAAATGGCAAATCATGCATGCAAGGTCTAGCTAACAAAACAACGGATGGTGATTGTGGCTTACTGGCCAATACAATGAATGATTTCTTTGTGTCTGTGAGTGACCATTTGCCTCGGTTAAATAAGAGTCACAAGGTGTTCGACGTTAACGAGGAACTGCCGGATCAGTATGTGATAAGCGTATGTACTACCTTTAAAGCCTTGGAGAGTGTTAAAGCCAACAAGGCTACTGGGCCTGACAACATCCCTGCATGGGTGTTAAGAAATTATGCAAATGTTCTCGCCCCTCCATTAACTGCTATTTTTAACAATTCATTAAGAGAAGGTGTACTCCCTATGGAATGGAAAATGGCCAATGTAATACCGTTGCCAAAAACAAGCCCCCCTGTGTCGATTGAAAAAGACATTAGACCAATTTCACTAACTCCAATAGCTGCCAAGGTGTTTGAATCAATAATAATGAAATGGGTGGATGAAACAATTGAAGGTGAAATTGATGCTAAGCAATTTGGGGGAATTAGCGGAACGTCCACAACAGACGTTCTTGTCGAACTGGTTCATATGTGGTATAAGGCGACAGATAAATTGAATTCTTATGTCAGAGTTGTAATGCTAGACTTTAGCAAAGCGTTTGATCTTATTAATCATCATTTGTTGCTAGATAAGCTACAGTCGTATGGGTTGCCCGCACATATTTTAAGATGGATGGCAACATTTCTATTAGACAGAACTCAACGAGTAAAAATAGGAAATGAATATTCCCATTCTGGTCATCCCAATGGGGGAGTACCGCAAGGGACATTGTCTGGACCTAAATGTTTCCTTGTTTATATAAATGATTTAAGAACGACTGTTCCATTATATAAGTATGTAGACGACAGTACGTTATTTGAAATATGCGACAGAAATGATGTATCTGTTATACAAGAGTCGGTTGATATTGCTGCTAGATGGACAGAACAGAATGACATGAAAATTAATTCGGAAAAATCAAAAGAAATAATCATTAGTTTTGCACAAGATGGCAATTTCAGAAGCACTATCCCGAATATAAAGATTGATGGGAGGGATATAGCACAAGTTTGCCATGCCAAACTATTAGGTGTGACCATTTCTCAGGATCTGACATGGAACAAACACGTGGATAATATTGTGAAAAAGGCTGGTAAACGCTTGTACATGTTATATCAGTTAAAGCGTGCAGGGATTACCCAGAAAGATCTGGTCAGTGTATATGTTAGTGTGGTGAGACCAGTTCTAGAATATGCATGTCCTGTATGGCACACTAACTTGCCCCAATATTTGTCTGACAATATTGAAGTTATACAAAAAAGGGCACTAAAATGTATTTTTCCTGGATTGGGTTACGCGGAAATACTTAGACGTGTTAACCTGGATACGTTGAATGTAAGACGGGACAGCATTTGTCAAAAATATTTTGATAAAATTAAAGTCGGCACACACAGATTAAATTATCTGCTGCCTGACAAAAGACATATCAAATATAATGTTAGACAACAAAATGTGTACCCGTTACCAGTTACTAGAACGAATAGATTCCGTAACTCCTTTATACCGTGGGCTTTATACAACTGTCAGTAAAAAGGCTATTAATATGGTATGATTTGCGGTATCAAATGTATTTATATTGTATTTGTATGATGTTTTGATGAGTTAATTGTAACCTATTGTAATGTCAATCCAACTCAGTTGAGTTGCTAATAAAACTTGTGTTATTATTATTATTATGTTATTAAGATTATTTCTCACGCTATATGACTGATCAGAACTGATATAATGAAGGTGGTTTAAACTTCGAATAATTTCCTAGCAACCACTTCAGGTGCTGATTTTTGGGGCTTAGCAATGTCTGCAGTTTTACGTGTTTCACCGAATGTGCTTTACTTATAGTATAACGAAGTAAATTGGGTGCATGGGTAAAGAGCAAAGCAGCCAACTATGCCAGTAACATGTTCACCAATACACATCAACTTGTGAGCGAGCTTCTGTTGCACCAAGACAAATTAGCTACATTAATTACTGTATATCAAATTAAGTTATGTCAAAATATGATGCTAAAATAAGGCACACGAAAAGAAACTTGTGTAAGAGGCCGATGTCGAATCGCAGTAAATATCTTAACATTAATATGCATAACCATCATTCGAGCGAATGTCACACACGCGCGCCACACACACACACACACACACACACACACACACACACACACACACACACACACACACACACACACAACACAACACACATACAGTTGAGTAGGTGACTCCTTGCCCGTCATGACACCAAGCACAACACACTAATCTCGACGGGAAACAGTACAATGAGGAAGCAACAGGTGAAGGCAACCTACACAAGTGCCTCATTCTTTGCTATTGTTTAACTCACGGGGTCACATTTGAAACAAGTGTAGAGATCATTCGATGATTTGAGACCAATGTTTATTGCAATCACAGATTTCTCGGCACACAAATTTGTACCTAGGTAGTAGCGTAGATCGGCTTCGTATTTTGAAACATTGCTATGGAAACAATCACATACGCTACAGTGATCAATGCAACAGGCCAGGTCTTTGGCAATGCCATGAGCGCTATGCCGACAAACAGGTAACGCCAAAACCTAGACATTGCAGTCATGGCGAAATGCCATACGAAAAAAGAAATAGTTTTTCCAAACTACCCAGACAATTACGATATGATATCCTAGATTTGCGTGCGGTGCATCACTTCTGTCGCGTCGTGTTCTGAGATGTGTTGTGTCGCTCACAATTCGGACTCAAATAGGAAGACCTGAAACGAAAGAGCAGACATTTCACAAGTTCAGTATGAAAACCAAATCGCAAAGCAACTAAGAGGCAATAGTCGCATCATATCATCATTGATATTGAGCTGGCTACACACATTGTACGGCCTACAAAGAGTATTACATTACAGAGTAAATATTTATGCGAACGAACGTCGTGTATGGCATCGCCTCCCCATTATCATGTTTTAGTGTTCCATATCGGAGAGAGTAGAGTGCCAACATTTTGAACGGAACTTCTGTCGTTAAGTTTAGTATCGTGAAGCTCAGCAGTACGAATGTTAAATTAGATACTGCCCAAACTTCTATTTGCATACGCATAGGTGGAAAGCTTCAGGAAACGTTAACAATTCATCGAAAAGTGCAATGCGCCATGTGAATGAGAACAAGAGTATGAATTATGTGCCATTTTCGACAGGAATTAGGCACTTGCGTAGACTGGAAACCCATCTCATTTGTTCGTACACTTAAAACTTCATTAAGAGAGAAAGGCGCGTGTAGTGTAATGGTTAGCGCATCAAACTGGCAAGCCGACGGGCCGGGTTTAATACACGCGGACGCCGCAGCAGACCTGATATACTTGATATAAAAATCGATGGACAGAGTCTGACATTGTTGAATCTAATCGGTGCTATATGCCACGCATATTAACATGCATCGTACATAAAAAGTACGCGAATGTCGCACAGGCCGCTGTACCATAATAACACGGTAGTCCTATGCGTGTACATGATAACAACATCCCCACGCGCAGGGTGCATACATTGAAAGAAAGAAGTAGACGGGAGAAAGCGGTCCCACTCAGTTTGCCTAAATCAACGGCGTCGCCATCTTGAAATCTGACGTCGCCAGAAACGAAAATGGCGCGTTTGCCGTATTGTCGTGACGTCACAGTAGGAATGCCTCTTCCGGTTTGCCGCCATTTATGTGCCGCGCAGCCGAATGCTGGCAAGAGATACCAGTTTCTGTAATGCAATCTCGATCGCATCGCTGTGGGATTTACGCATTTGACGCCAATAGGTGAAGGGATGTAGGCATGTGTAAGAATTGCGTCTACTGGTTTCAACATTGATAATCACCGTGCACATTGTAACGCTCTATTATTGTTTTCCTCAGGTGTCTGCGCCTGGTGAAGATACAGAGACACATGGCCGACAACTTCTGGCACCAGTACTGACCTACCAGGCACGACGATGTGAAGTCTGGCGACGCGGAACAGTCATTCGACAGTAGGTGAAGTCTTGTTTTTAACGAGTGTAGCCATTTCGTGTAATATAACATTGAACATCAATGATAGCTTGACATGAATATATCTATCATAACAAGTGCGAATGGACATTAGTTTGAATGTTACAGTTCTCACAAAAATGAGAACACATTCGAAACGTTTTACTTAGACGATTGTTCCAGCTATTTCTCACGCTATATGACTGATCAGAACTGATATAATGAAGGTGGTTTAAGCTTCGAATAATTTCCTAGCAACCACTTCAGGTGCTGCTTTTTGGGGCTTAGCAATGTCTGCAGTTTTACGTGTTTCACCGAATGTGCTTTACTTATAGTATAACGAAGTAAATTGGGTGCATGGGTAAAGAGCAAAGCAGCCAACTATGCCAGTAACATGTTCACCAATACACATCAACTTGTGAGCGAGCTTCTGTTGCACCAAGACAAATTAGCTACATTAATTACTGTATATCAAATTAAGTTATGTCAAAATATGATGCTAAAATAAGGCACACGAAAAGAAACTTGTGTAAGAGGCCGATGTCGAATCGCAGTAAATATCTTAACATTAATATGCATAACCATCATTCGAGCGAATGTCACACACGTTATCGCGCGTGCGCACACACACACACACACACACAACACACACACACACACAAACACACACACACACACACACACACACACCCAACTCAATACAGTTGAGTAGGTGACTCCTTGCCCGTCATGACACCAAGCACAACACACTAATCTCGACGGGAAACAGTACAATGAGGAAGCAACAGGTGAAGGCAACCTACACAAGTGCCTCATTCTTTGCTATTGTTTAACTCACGGGGTCACATTTGAAACAAGTGTAGAGATCATTCGATGATTTGAGACCAATGTTTATTGCAATCACAGATTTCTCGGCACACAAATTTGTACCTAGGTAGTAGCGTAGATCGGCTTCGTATTTTGAAACATTGCTATGGAAACAATCACATACGCTACAGTGATCAATGCAACAGGCCAGGTCTTTGGCAATGCCATGAGCGCTATGCCGACAAACAGGTAACGCCAAAACCTAGACATTGCAGTCATGGCGAAATGCCATACGAAAAAAGAAATAGTTTTTCCAAACTACCCAGACAATTACGATATGATATCCTAGATTTGCGTGCGGTGCATCACTTCTGTCGCGTCGTGTTCTGAGATGTGTTGTGTCGCTCACAATTCGGACTCAAATAGGAAGACCTGAAACGAAAGAGCAGACATTTCACAAGTTCAGTATGAAAACCAAATCGCAAAGCAACTAAGAGGCAATAGTCGCATCATATCATCATTGATATTGAGCTGGCTACACACATTGTACGGCCTACAAAGAGTATTACATTACAGAGTAAATATTTATGCGAACGAACGTCGTGTATGGCATCGCCTCCCCATTATCATGTTTTAGTGTTCCATATCGGAGAGAGTAGAGTGCCAACATTTTGAACGGAACTTCTGTCGTTAAGTTTAGTATCGTGAAGCTCAGCAGTACGAATGTTAAATTAGATACTGCCCAAACTTCTATTTGCATACGCATAGGTGGAAAGCTTCAGGAAACATTAACAATCATCGAAAAGTGCAATGCGCCATGTGAATGAGAACAAGAGTATGAATTATGTGCCATTTTCGACAGGAATTAGGCACTTGCGTAGACTGGAAACCCATCTCATTTGTTCGTACACTTAAAACTTCATTAAGAGAGAAAGGCGCGTGTAGTGTAATGGTTAGCGCATCAAACTGGCAAGCCGACGGGCCGGGTTTAATACACGCGGACGCCGCAGCAGACCTGATATACTTGATATAAAAATCGATGGACAGAGTCTGACATTGTTGAATCTAATCGGTGCTATATGCCACGCATATTAACATGCATCGTACATAAAAAGTACGCGAATGTCGCACAGGCCGCTGTACCATAATAACACGGTAGTCCTATGCGTGTACATGATAACAACATCCCCACGCGCAGGGTGCATACATTGAAAGAAAGAAGTAGACGGGAGAAAGCGGTCCCACTCAGTTTGCCTAAATCAACGGCGTCGCCATCTTGAAATCTGACGTCGCCAGAAACGAAAATGGCGCGTTTGCCGTATTGTCGTGACGTCACAGTAGGAATGCCTCTTCCGGTTTGCCGCCATTTATGTGCCGCGCAGCCGAATGCTGGCAAGAGATACCAGTTTCTGTAATGCAATCTCGATCGCATCGCTGTGGGATTTACGCATTTGACGCCAGTAGGTGAAGGGATGTAGGCATGTGTAAGAATTGCGTCTACTGGTTTCAACATTGATAATCACCGTGCACATTGTAACGCTCTTTTTTGTTTTCCTCAGGTGTCTGCGCCTGGTGAAGATACAGAGACACATGGCCGACAACTTCTGGCACCAGTACTGACCTACCAGGCACGACGATGTGAAGTCTGGCGACGCGGAACAGTCATTCGACAGTAGGTGAAGTCTTGTTTTTAACGAGTGTAGCCATTTCGTGTAATATAACATTGAACATCAATGATAGCTTGACATGAATATATCTATCATAACAAGTGCGAATGGACATTAGTTTGAATGTTACAGTTCTCACAAAAATGAGAACACATTCGAAACGTTTTACTTAGACGATTGTTCCAGCTATTTCTCACGCTATATGACTGATCAGAACTGATATAATGAAGGTGGTTTAAGCTTCGAATAATTTCCTAGCAACCACTTCAGGTGCTGCTTTTTGGGGCTTAGCAATGTCTGCAGTTTTACGTGTTTCACCAATTGCTTTATTTTGTTGAATAAATTGGGTCTGGGTAAAAAGGGAAAGCACCAAAATGCCAAATTTTAAAACCCCCAAT
>JAODUO010004721.1:2500-12500 GCA_025642075.2 Ridgeia piscesae
CACCAGAGCAAAAAAAGACGGAATTCAAAGAAAATCTGGGCCGGGAAAGGACAACCCAAAACCGCGAACCACAAAATTTTGGAATTTTAAAGACAAGTCTAAACCATGCGTACTTCCAAAAAGACATACGGCGGGGAAACATGGCACCACCACCAAACAAAGCACAAGCTAGCAGCCGAAAATGAAAGATAAAAAGGGGTATATTAAACAATACCAGGACAGAAAAACAAACCTGGGTAAGAGAAAAGGCAAAGGTCACAGACGTATTGAACGTCGAAAACGGAAGTGGACCGGGGCAGAGCACGTCAGCAGGATGAAATAACCGTGGACACTGCGTATCATCACCGGGCCCTCGAAAAAAAGACCTAGAGAAGACCGGGGAGACGTTGGGAGACGAACTCGATACTGGAAGGGGACCATCTGGCAAAGGATAGGCAGATTGGGAAAAGAATGCTGAGGCCTTCCCCAAACACGGGAAAACTATGGCTGCACAATGATGGTGTTGATGATGATGATGAAAAAAAAAAAAAAAAAAAAAATATATATATATATATAATTTAAAAAACCAACCATTTTGGACATATACCAAAATTCCAACTATTTTGGACCCAAATGAAATACGGAATATAATAATGTTTTTTTTTATTAATAAAACACATATAAGAGTGCTTAGCTTTAAGTTGTCATGTGTGTAAAAGAATAATATGTACTTTTATTACAAATATACTTTTTGTGGTCCAAAATGGTGGTTCCAAAAAAGTCACCGGCAAACGAGCATGTAAACTTCATACCATTTTGGCACTCCATATCTACTAAACCGACTATTTTGGGACACGCGAAACAGCCAATGAGAATACAGCTGGACGAGTGCAATAATGTGGACAGACTTCAGAAGTACGAAAATTTCGTTTGTTCCCCCCAGAGATTCAACTCTAGATGGCAGGTGGACTAGGAAGCCATTTGGCTTATCGAGAGTCCAACCTATCTATCTAAGTATACCCCGCCCTTTTTAGGGATATGTCGATTTTATTTTTAAATATATTAACACTACTAGCACCTACACAATCAGCTGATAATTTTCCATTGTTTACTGTTTTTTGTGAAAATGAAAATTTTCTAATACCCATCTACACTGCTTCTTTTAATTAACTCCATGTCCTTTTCCTTCCCTTTTTTTGACTGTAAAAAAATATTTCTGTCAATATTTTCATATCCATTCAATATTTTAAACACCTCAATCTGATCTCCTCTCAATCTTCTGGTTTCTAGTGTTGTTAAACCACATTCTTTTAGACCATTTCATAACTAATATTCCTTAGTTTTGGTATCATTTTGGTTGCTCTCCACCTTTCTAGCATATCAATATCCTTCTTGCGATATGGCCTCCATGCTTGTATACAATACAAGTGAGGCCTAACTATTGTTTTTACAGCGGTATTATTAGTTCTTTTTTTTTGTACACTATATTTCGCCTAATTAATCCAAGAATTTGGTTTCCCTTCGCTGCGCAATTCCCCACTGCTCTGATACCTTCATGTCAGCACTAATAGTTAACCCTAAGTCCTTTTCCTTTAAGGTAGTATTTATACAGTATCACCCATTGTATATTGTGCATCTTCATTCCCATGTCCTGTGTGAAGGCACTTACACTTTCCAAAATTAAACAGCATTTGCCACTTCTCGACCATTCTATAAAATTTTTAAGATCATCTTGTAAATGCTGTCTATCTGCATCACTTTTAATTTTCCTAAACACTTTTGTGTTCCGCAAACTTCAACACCTTCTTGTTATGTCATCATCCAAATCATTGATATATTTAAGAATAAAATAGGTCCCAGTACTGATCCCTGCGGTACTCCACTCAAAACCGCTTTCCAGTTTGAAACCTCCCCATCAACTACTACTTTTGTCTTCTACAATAAGCCTTTTTCTATCCAGTTGATCATTCCTTTTCCCATCCATGGGCCTTTATTTTAAAGTAGTAGTTTTGGGTGTGGCACTTTGTCAAAGGTTTTTTTTAAAATTTGATTATATCTACTGGTGATCCTCCTACCACTTGTGACATCTTAAAAAACATAACATATTTGTTAAGCATGACCTCGTTTTAAAAAAACCCCTTTTAGATGGGTTTATCAATTTTTTTTTAACAAGAAAATAAACCAGGTGATCTTTAATTAGTTTTCTAATAGTTTGCAAATCACCGATGTTAAACTCCCGGTCTATATTTCCGACTTTTTCTCGAACCTTTTTTAAATAATGGTTTTGTTTGCTTCTTTCCATTCTAACGGAACTATTCCCTCCTCTAATGACAAATTGAACACTGTTGCAAGCGGTATGCTGATTTGTTCTATATTTCCAATAGTAAGGGAGGAATCCCATCCACTCCAGGTGATTTATTATCCTTCATATCTCTTATTTTCATAGCTACCATTGTTGGGGTTACAATTAGTTGTCCTAAATAGTCAAACTCTCCCCCTTCGAACTTAGTCTCAAGTACTGGTAATATACTAATATCTTCCCTGGTAAACCCCAACAAAAACCATTTAGGTTTTCTGCCATTAAGAATCCCTCTGTTATTATGTTTCCATCACTACCTTCTAGAGGCCCGACCTTATCCTGAACTTTCTGTTTTTAACATAAAAAAACCTTCTGTCATGTTTTATATTAAAAGTTTTTTTTGTTCTAGCTTTTTTAATTTCTAATTTGTGAGTTGATTGGTTTTCTTTATAAATGCTAAGCTTCTTCACTTCCGGTATGTCTAATGTTTCCCAAATCTTTTGTTGTACATTTTTTTGGTTCCTTCGATGTTTTCTTCTTTGACCTTTTCCCCCTGTTTTTTAAAGGGGACAAATTTGTCAACGACCAGTCAATTTCACTCTTTAAAATATTCCCGCATTCTGTTGCTGTCTTATTCTTCAGTGTGTTATTCCAACTATCTTTGCTAAATATTCCCTCATGTCCTTATATCTTCCTTTTTGAAAATTTTCCTTATTATTTTTCTATTCCGTTCTCCCTTTATTTGATGATAAAATGTATCTGGTTGTGATCACTACACCCCAGTGGCTCACATATCTTGACATTATCAATAAATTCCCTTTTGTGAACTCAATACTATGTCTAACACGTTCTTGCCCCTGGTTGCTTCTAACACATGTTGAAAAGGAAACTATCTTTTACTAAATTTAAAAAATCTTGATCCTCTCTCCCCGGGATCTGTAGAGATGTCCACTGTTTTGCCCAGGGTTTAAAAACCCCCATATAATACAGTCCCGTTTTCTCACTTCTTTGATAGGGTTTTTTTTTTCATTCTCTTCCATGCTTATGTTTGGGCCCGATACACTAACCAACAGTTAATGTTGAGTTTCCTGTAATATGTTACACCAGACAGCTTCCTCACATTCTGCTTCTTTTTCTAATTTTATTTCATAAGCTTTGGATTCTTTAATATATAAAATAACTCCGCCTCCCCCTTTTTCCCAATCTATCTTTCCTAAACATTTCATACCCTGTCCCTAATTCGGCATCTGATATATCGGGTGTGGCCCAAGATTCAGTTATACCTATTATGTGAGGGTCAATATCTTCTACCATAATGTTTAGTTCATTTCTTTTGTTTACTATGCTCCTTGCATTTAAACAAACACTTTTATAACCAAATTCCGTAGGGCTTTCCAGGCTGTTCTTTGCTGATGTCTTTTTGCTATCTTTATCTATGCCTCTAGTATTTGGCTTCTCTGTGTATCCCCCCTGCAAAACTAGTTTAAAAAAAAGTACGAAAATATTGCGTGATTTCGCTCAGTTCCAAGTCTGTTTCAATATGTATCGATTCCATACTGACGGAGTGAAATCCGTTATGAAGCATCGCACAACTGGGCCACAACTATGCCGCAGAGGTGTGAAAAATGTTTCATACATGGGGTTTGTTTGTCATTAAAGCGAGGACTGAGCTGTTTTATCGCCCACACCCCGTCGGCGGTAATCTTTGTATTAGTCGGTGCAGAAACAAAACAGCTCTTTTCAGAGCTACCCATATATTTGTAGAAGAATTTGCTACCATTGAATTGATGTGTCTTGCTTATTTTCCTCAACAATCTAAAACTGATCAAATCATATCATTAACGAGCCCTTACGACGTCTACATCTGACAGTGACTTAAAACAAACAATTTTGTTTTGCTTGCGGCTGGGTACATTGTATGTTATGAACTGTGTTGCTTTAAGGGAATGAGGAATGATGGCTGCTAGAAAATCAAAATGTGTGTCTACCTTTCTCCAGTGTATTGTCCTAATTTCTTTGATTGATCCCTCAAAGTTAATAAAGTTCTAATAGTAGTAGTGACCTTTCTTTGTATGACTGGGTGATTATAAATCCAATAAAACAGTCATAAATGTATAGTTAAGAATTTGGTTTCTGCCACATATCGCTTTCTGCCTCACCATGATTGTGCGGATGTATATCATATTAAATATAGTCAGAAACATATGATGTTGTATGCAAATGAACATTTACAAACTTGTTACAAAGTTATTTAAAAGTTTGACAAGGAATTTGTTTCTAAGGAATCGTGACTCATTTGCTGTAGGTAACAAAGCAGGTATAGGTTTGTAAAAGAGCTTTGTATTCAGCCAAACATATATAATATATATATACATACATATTTACACAATCCACATAATCCATATAACATAATACAATGTAAATGTATTATTTAATATCATTATAATACACAAGTCAGGGCCCACTGACCACCTCAGGAGTCCATGTCACTAGTTAAAATGTTATATATCTCAAATTAAACAACGCATACAGCGTTTTGAGACACATTTTCATAGCAAATGCAAAAATGTGACTTCCGGCCATGCGCCATAATTCATGAAAATTATTTAAACAAACGCAAAGTATAAATTGTATCAGATGACATTCAAAACAACTGTTCACATTGATCACCACAGGAATGTTAACAAGCAGCCCATGGTGTTTACTGTTTATACATTGAATACTTTGCATTTTGTCGCACAATGATGATTTTGAACATGATGAGGCAGAATGCGTATGTCACATGAAATAAATATAGTCTTAGGAATATTGTATTTCACACAAAAATATTCATTTTACACTTTGCTTGCATGCCAGTGATGAAATAAGTGGTTCTGATGTTGATATGTTGCTCAAAGATTTCAATTTTTTTTGGTGAAAACAGCATATCATGGTTCTGTATGGCAGAATTTCCAGAAACCAGTACCCACATGGATCTTTGCACAATGATTATACAACATCAACAGTTATAAAAGTGAAAAACGTGTTTAGTTGTAAAATAGGTTGCTACAGCTATACCTATTCAGTGTAAATGTACATTAAAACAACCAACAGTACTTTCTGCACATATAAAAACACATTAATTTATTGTACAAAGCTCTGCAGGTATTCATTTGTGTCTTCCGCTGTTCATTCATCACCTTCTTTCTGACCTTTTCATATAGACTTCTGTGCATCACTTTCTCATCCATAAATTTCACCAATGCTGGTTTGATACAATGAAAGGGTAAGCAAAACTTCAGTTTTTTATGAATGTGTTCAGTATCAGCAAACTGTGATATTATTTTGTTTTGTATGACCATCAGTACAATTATTACAATACAAAGCACAATCCCCTTCTTGTCATATTTAAATCATATGAAGTGTAACAGTAGCTTCTTAGTAAAATTAAAACGTAACAATAGAAGTTCAAATAGTGATATATAATGCAGTCTCTAAATAAAAAAAATTGAGACATGGGGTATTCAGGTGAAATGCTGCTGGAATTCCGCTATATAATATTATTTACTTATTACATGTATATTTTCAAATTTGATTGATATATTTCTTGTCATACATATTTATGGTAATTTTTTATTGCAAATAATAATTATGTATTAAGAAAATTTCTAGTTGTTGGGTCGAGAAAGGTATTTTCAATCAATGTATTTTCATAACACAAACCTGCCTTTCCTTCCTTGCCTGTGCATACATCTAAGACCATGAGATGTTTCCCCACTTGTGTTATGGCCATTAATGCCAAGGGGCACTTGTAAGTTCCCATGTTGACTTTTTCCAAATGTCCCGTGTGGGAATAAAAGTTGGCAAGATCTTCTGGTGTGATGTCCAAACCAAATTATATTAAATATAAAGGCACTCGTGGACATACATAAATTATTATTTAAATAAAATAGCAGACGGTAATTTCACATTTAAGCACTTTGAAGAAGATATCATATTAATGAGTATAACTAATTTACCCAAAACAAGTAGCTTTAGAAGCCATGCCACAGCCCCCCCACCTGTATTGTTTGCTCTGTCAGTATGGTGTGAATGACTGGCCATGATTTCTAGCTCCAGAATCCTGACTGGGTCTGGGCAGTTAGCTACTAAATCCATGTCTTTTATGTTTTAACTGTAAACTGTAAGGTGTTTTACCATTATAGCTTCTTCTCATCATAGCGACTTTTTATTCCCGTTGTAGCTACTAATTAAGTTTGACTACTTTTCTATTTCTCCATTTCACAATGTAACAAGATAAGGGAGCATTAACTATTTCATCTCCATCCAGTTGATGTCCATGAGAGGTGGATGGCTTTGATGAAAGTGTGTCCCACTTCCACAACTGATAACTTTTAACAAATACTTTGTGGAGACACGGCTTGGTGATGATTCAAAGATCTCCATGGACATGTGGAATGTCTACAGAAATTCCAAGGGCACGAAAGTGTTGGGGAAACACCATCCCACATCTTCCAGTTCATGTTTGCTAAACATGATGCTGCCATCCCACCACCATGACTTTCACTACTTTTTTTTATAAATGCTATTCTGTACTCTGTACATGTAATTAAAAAAATATGTTTTGCACAGGTGTTTTATGGTATATTTTTCATTTCAATTAACTGATAGTTACATTTATATATAATTCTTGTGACTTTAAAATGCGTCTATCATTAAGACATTTCATTTAAAAATCTTACATTAATCTAAAATAGTTAATGCTCCTTCTTGCTGTCCCCTCCTGAATTGTGTAATCAAATAAGTAGTTGTAACGGGACTAGTTTGCGTGCTAAACTTAACAAGTTGCTATAATGGGAAAACATATAGCTGTAATGGAAAGTAGCTATAATGGACCTAGGCCATTGACATTTAAAAATGGGACATGTGAAATTCTTAAATGCATCATATTTGTATTACATTCAGAAAACGTAAATTATCAATCTAACATTAGATGATTCATTCAATACCTGAGAAAGTCGTCTGATTATTAATGATAATCACAACCAGATAGTGATAGCAGTAATCAGTTAGAACACTAGATAGTGACATAACAACATAAAAAGAATGAAACAAAGAGATTCCTTTAAGGTCGCCTTTACGGTGATCAAGAATACATTCTAAAGTAATTGTACTCATACTCGAGTATGTTTGTTTTCTGAATACTCGTACTGATGCATTTTCATAGTAATCATATTCGTAGTCGATTACATTTTTTTGGTAATCACTCCATCCTGGATCCAAGATTATAGGCCCATTCCACTTCTACCAGCTATTTCAAAAATACTTGAACAAATATTTGATCAATTATCATCTTATTTAATGACTCTACGCTTTTGTTTGATCATTAGTATAGTTTCTGACTGAAACATTCAACACAATATGTGGCACTAAAATTAATAGATAGAATAATAACCAAACTGGATAAAGATGAAAAACCTATTAATGTTTATTTAGATCTTTCCAAGTCCTTCGTTACCACTGAATGCACTGATCATATTATTTTACTTAATAAACTGAAATATGATGGTGTACATGGAACAAATCTTAACTTATTCAGCAGCTAACCAGAAATCATAAACAATACATGAAAATTAACAACATCAAATCAAATATGCTATCAATAACAACAGGTGTACCACAAGGTTTAATCATATGACTACTATTATACATCAATGATTTTGCACAAGCCAGTAAAATGCTTAGCTTTCTCATTTATGCTGACGATACAACCATATCAAGTACACTAAACATGTTCAGTTATAATATACATGACCAAAATTTTGACGAAGAACTTTTAAGACAAATGATTGCTCAAAATCAACAAAGTATCACTAAATGTAGCAAAATCTAAATACATGAAATTTCACCACCTATTAACTTTACACAGTATGACTATTTGCAACACTGCAAACAACAAAAACATGTGCTGTGCAAAGGCATCTTCATAATGTTTTTTGTTTGTTTCTGGAAGAATTTTTTCAGATGATAATGATTTTGTAAATTAAGTTGGCTCCTCAGTAGTAACTAGCACGGTTTTAGGACTCTCCAGACCCTACACTGTATTATAAATTACATACTCTACTACCATGTTTGCTGTGATTTTTATTTTGTTATTGTTCCTGAGTTGTTTGACAAGAATGCATGGTATGTGTGTATTGTTTGAAATACCAGTCGAATTAAACAGAATTCTTCTTCAGCTGTCAAGCTGTTCCAATGCAGATTAAGATATAATTTACACAATTTGATAATGGTTCTACAATTATCTCCTTGAAATAAGTCCTACTCTATGTGAGTATGTGTACATATACTAAATGGCACAATGCCGACTCAAACGACCTAAGGTCAGGTATAACTGTATTTTTCTTGTTATAAGTCATAAAGATGTCAAATTTGTGACAAAGAAGCATAATGATATATCGGAAGCAAAAAATAGAATAACCCAATTATGACAAGTCACATGACTAAAAAATGGCCACCAAAGATAAATATAATAGTGTATTTTTAAAACACAATTTTGTTGTTATTACTGAATGTATAAGTTGATATTTTGATAGTATGATGCCAATACATTATATTTTAATCTGAACTAAAAGAAACAAGATCAGACAAATATCTTATGTAGCTTCAACATTATGTCAATTTTCATCAACATCAGTCAACAACCTTTCTAGATATCTTGTCATATGTTGACATGCATGGCTAAAAATGGAGAAAACAGTGTTTAAATCCTTGGTACATCTTTTACTACATATCTACTGACAAGGCTATTTCAGTTAGAAAGATCCAGTTTCACAGCTACCATCAGCTAGTGCTTGTACCAGCCTGTACAACCTGCCTCCTCTTTCTACCTGTCTTGGCTGCTTCTTTTACTTGCTTTTCAGCTGACATCAACTGTTTTAGTCAATGCCACAGAAACCTGCTTTCATGGCAGCACCCTGCTTGAGATGCAAGTTAATGTTTTCACCATAAGTGTTTTTCAAGTTCATGATAGCACCACATGCCCTGCATGTAAAAAAGTACTGCGCCAAACTCTGTTACATCATACACACTGTGCTGACATGTGGGACACGGAAACTGTTCGACAAACTTCACCAGTGGATGAATGTCAAATAACCGATATCCACTCAGTGGCTCATCACCAACGGCTGGTTCAGGTTGTAGAACACTGGGCTTCTGAGCTGACGAGCTCCGTGGCAGTGTTGTTTGTGACTGCAGTTCAGATCCAGTGGTGGCCAATGATCCTGTATATCGATTGTCATGATTTTTTTTCGGGGGGCGACTACTCCTCTCTTTTGATGACATCTGTACCTGAAATATATTTAAATAAACATAGTTATAAAGTGTGAGATATACATTAGATTATGTGGGTTTCTATGTATTTAGAAAATATTTTGAAAAGAATGCAAGACAAGTACCATATTTTAATTTTATTTAGTCCAGGTTTGGCCTACATTGTTAGAGAAAGCCAATGTGATTTAATATGGGCTCTATTTTCAATGACATTAAACTATCAACCCATAAAGATAATATTTTACGTTAAAAATTACTACGTAAGGGACTGGCAGTGTCATTTGCAGCAATACAACAGCAAGCAATAAAAAGCCAATATCAACTAGGTCCCAGTACAGACAAAATACTACAACTTCACGTAACATCGTCTGTCTGTTTACACCATTTATTCAACATTTTTTGAGTATATAA
>JAODUO010004721.1:17500-18724 GCA_025642075.2 Ridgeia piscesae
CCATTTGATGTGTCAGATATCTTGAAGATAAACTAGGCAGTTCGCTTATCTGTCACGGGGCAAAGACATAGGGCAAAGGGTCTGCCAAAGTTACCGAACACGTGGTGTTCGTGATTTCTCGGTCCAATTTGTTGCGATAGATATAAATGGGGCAAAGTTGTGTAAGAAATGAGAACGGCTTGCCGGGAAAATTGGTTTTGTAGAAGCCGCATATTAATGGTAACGAATTTGCTACTATTTGCTATGCAGGTTACCGACGGCGCACGATTGATCCGAAGTGCGATGATGCAGGTGTGGTAAGTACTGCTGTAGTATCACAGCCAACCGTCCCAGAGTGCATAGCCCAAATGAGCGAACACGAGCAAGTAAACCCAAAAATGTAAACCCCAAGACGTCTCGCACGAGACAACGTCGATCAACCTGTTTTCAAAATAACTACTTTAAGTGGCACTTTAACGAATAATTGTTGTCTAACAACGAAGAAAGAGGAGCAACGATAATGATCGATGATATACAGATTACTATGAAATGGTAATGTTACAACTAGTTGATTAGCTTAATATTGGCAAATGTTTTTTTCTGTAGCTGTGCCAGAATATGGAAATAACTCTCTATTATAAAAAATCATCTGAAACTACAGCCACCTTTTAAAAAATTAAATTTATTCAAATTGCATTTCCCCCTTTTGACCCGGGGGCCCCTTTTTTAAGCCGATTTTTTTTCCCCCCCTTTTGTTAGAGAGGCCGGGGGAGTTTGAACATTCAAGGATACAGGCGCGACATCAGTATTATGTTAATATTACTAATATACATACATAGTTACATTGATGCCACATACATACATACATACCAAAATACATAAATAAGATAAGATAGCTTTATTGCCATGTGTTCACATTGTAGTTACAATAAAACATTGGAATGTGTAATGATATTGGTCGTCGTACTAGTACATTCACATGACAATACATTCACATGCACCAAACGATGATGATAAAATATACTACTACTTTAAATTAAATTAATAAATAAATAAGAACAATCACATAAAAAGGTCCGAATAAAAAATTTTCTTTATAACATCGATAAATAATTGATACGATCTAGTAGAAATATATTAGCTTAAAATGTAAAATATGAAATAAAATAATATATAATAAATTATGATAAAATATACACACTAAAAATATAAATAATATTTTTTTAAAAAATATTTTTTTGGGGT
>JAODUO010004722.1:0-5000 GCA_025642075.2 Ridgeia piscesae
CAATGTGCTTTTTATATACAAAATATTACTTATATGTAAAAATTAAAACTGATTAGTAACAAATCAACACATTTCAGTTAGATGACAATGCAATAACACGGTTATAATTGTAATTTGATTGACCTTACAGCACGTGATTACTGCAAGTCAAAGCCATGTAACAATGGAGGAGATTGCACTGATACCGGAAGTGGTTACATATGCCTCTGCACGCCTGGTTACATTGGGACGAACTGCGACAGTGAATATTATTGCTATTACGTGTAGTTTTGATATTTGATTTCGTAATGTCCTAAATATGTTTATTTGATCATGACTAATGGTGACATTAGTGGATGTTAACATATGCCAGTTAAAGTATGCATGTTGACTGCATGTACATCATATGTTGCGTGCTAGATTGATGCTAATAGGGAAACGTGTTAATATTATCAATGTTTTCGTTCTAAATAGCTGAGATTCTTAACCGTATGTCATTTAAGTTGTGGTAAAACCTAAATAATTTATCGTTCGGACCCGTGAACTTTCCTTTCCCCATGGATAGTTGGATGGTGGATAGGTGGATGAGTGTGTGTGCGTACATACGTACGTACGCACGTACGCATGCGTACATATACGCACGTATATTTGAACATGCGTGCGTACATACAAAAACACGTACGGACATACGTGCGTGCGTATATACATACTTACATTTATGTATGCAATCTTTCTGACGTACATTCATACATATATACACACACATACATACATATATATATACATATATAACGTGTATACATACATACATACATACATACATACATACATACATACATACATACATACATACATACATACATACATACATACAACACACACACACATACATACATACATACATACATACATACATACATACATACATACATACATACATACAAACATACATACATACATACATACATACATACATACATACATACATACATACATACATACATACATACATACATACATACACATACATACATACATACATACATACATACATACATACATACATACATACATACATACATACATACATACATACATACATACATACATACATACATACATACATACATACATACATACGTTCATACGTTCATACATACATAGGTTCATACATACATAGGTTCATACGTGCAGAGACACACACACACACACACACACACACACACACACACACACACACACACACACACACACACACACACACACAAAACGGCAAGTACATTTGCTCTTGCAATGCTAATTACTCACGACACATATATTTACTAAGTGAAACAGACTATTTTGTGTATTAAAAAGACAACAATTATAGCTTCAATTGCAGAGATAGTTACTGTGGACAAATAAGTTAGAGTAATTAAGGTATGAATAATCGTTTGACATTATATTGGATGCAAGCTTGGCGCTTTACGATGACGTTAATTAACGCTCGCTGTCGTTTTTGTTTCCTGACTGTAATAAGATATGTTGTAGCTATATATTCGACGATAGAAATGGTTATGTGTTTCCACAAAAAGAGGTTGTGTGTGACCGCCTGCAGAGACGAGGACGTGGATGGAACGTATGTGTCGTGTGATGATTGTCGCGAATACTTTATATGCAAAGGTGGCTCAGGGACAAAGCATATATGTCCACGTACACAAAACTGGGGATTCAATGTCGACACGAGACAATGCCAGTACAAGTCCCCGCACTGCTTCCCTTGCGGTGGTAGGTTGCACTTTCTTCTATTACACGCCACTAACGTCATACAAACATGGTATTGGGAATAGTTCGTTTTGTCTCCTGTGAGAACATACGATCAAAGTATGTCCCGTTGGTCTGGGCAGTGTCTTTTTCGACACCTAGACAATTAAAGGATTATCCCAGTCAGCGACGGGTTATCAGTATGTACATACAAGTATTTAACACATTGGTTGTGCATAGTAATTATGCACACCAAGTATTAATATACAACTAATTATAGCATTATTGTACAAAATCATGTTATCTTGGATTCAAGGCGCTGCCATCTTGAGGCACATAAAGAGTATTGCAGTCGTTTAAGTCCACATTGTCATGATATCGTGACACCAAAGCACATAGCTTGGCACTTTTGCATCCTGGGATCTTACAAAACGTTTTAGAGGAGGCTGCCCAATGTTAATGGTTAAGCTCAAGGTCAGACCAAGATAAAATATCAATAATACTATAAACCCATTGTACAACATTTTGAGATTTAAATAATATTAAAAACAATTTTCAAAGGCTGTTTAGTGTATTGACCCATTTTGCTTTCTTAGAAGGACACAACCATTTGCATAAAATCAAAATGGCCGCCAAATGAGCAAATACATACATATCGTTTGTCTGTCTCATAGCAATTTTCGTAAAGGTCTCAAATAAAATAATGTGCACATGTATACCGTATGAACATAAACAGCTTTTGACATTGGGCTACCCGTATTTGAATGAAGATCAAAGTTAAAAACGTATTTTAGTAGAATTTGTGCTTTCGTGCTTATACTAAGCCAATCATAAATATGCATATTGTTTATTAACCAACATGATGACAAATTGCCAATGTAGTTTGCGGTCTACCTACAAGATGCCACAGTTGGGTGATGACATGTCATCAGCAGGCAAGGATTGTCATTGAGTTGAACGAAATGTACTGCATGAGTGACCAACAAACCCAGAATCATGCGCTAGGAAATGCAACCCTGGGAACATTTAAGAAACAGCTGAACAACATGACAATTGTAGTGGCTAACGGTAGAGCATCGGACACTTGCCTAAGAGGACCCAGGTTCGAATACTATGCTGCCGTGTAAAACCTTCGGCAATTTTGTTCACGCTACATTGCTCCAGTTCACTCAGCAGTACGAATGAGTAACTGGCTATAGACAGTGGTGGCCATTTATGTACGAGCAATCTTCGCGAAATTGCCGCGTGGTTGAATGCTTCCTAGAGAATCCGAGATGTTATTCGATTGAATTGGTCTGCCAGGGAGTAAATTGTATATGGGGCTTCGAGGTTTGGATACTGCGCTACAAAATAATTTATTTTTTACTTTTTTAAATCCGTGAATTGTTCCATGCAATTAATTAATGACTCTGGTTGCAAGAAAGGAGTTGTGGTTCAAGCACTGCATGCAGTGGAACGTTTGTGGAAAGTGCTGTGTTCGACATACGTCAAGGGTGTTCTTGTTGGAAGCAATACGTCTATAAACAAGGCCAATAAGAAACACCAACTGCCCTTATTCAAGCGCTCTTTTTCCACTACGACAAACCCGAATGTGAAACAACACCTTCAACAAAGAACAGTGACTGCGATCTCTTCAGCCAGCTATTCATTGCTGCACAAGTCCGTAACACGACACAACATTAGTGTTGCGCATTAAAACCAGCCAGTATTGCCCCTGCATGGAAACGTTCGACTGACATGAGCTGTTTTATTGCATTGAACAAAATGTCCAGCAAGACGCACCGTCTCATTTTATTGTGTGATGCTGCGATAATTCAACCACTACATAAAAACAACGGTCCGTGAATACAGTAAAAATATCTTCATTTCCTGGACTGAAAAATAAGTTCGAGGCTACTCTCGCATTGCCGTAATCTGGGACACGTACCGACCCGATAGCATGAAAGCCCCAACTTGAGGAAAAACGAAAGAAAGGCACCGGCAGAAAGTTGTCCCGTGATGCCGGATTGCAAGTATACTGTGCGGGCTTTTTCAATATGCCAAGGTCAAGGAAAATCTTCAATCTTCTAAGGGGAGATGGAGTCAAACATGAGTACCCACCATATAAACATCACGTCAACGAATTCCACGAAGAGGCAGACACAGAGCATTTCAGGATCATGTCCAGCAGCATCCTGGAAGACAGTCTGGTCGCTTTTGGAACAAGAAAGCACTTCCGCTACATCCACATACTTTCAATCTGTCAATAACACGAGGAGGAAAAATGTTAGTGCTTTACCCTTTACACGCCTTCTCGTGTTGTGACGTAACGTCCCAGTTCATCATTAAAAGCAAAACGTCAGGGTGGCAATCACGCAAAGCATATCCGACAGCCACAGCTGTATGATCGGTATCAAGTACAGTACGACAGTTCGACATCGCAGCAGGAGAGCGAACGTGGACAAAATATGTTCCATGTTTAGATGACGGATAAGGTTCCTCCAACCTAAAGATCACGTGCTGCTTTAACACGCAAGCCGATGCTTCTACTAAGCCAGTATCTCGTGAACTATTCTGAAGCCTATCAATCCTGAATGGACGAGGGAAGACACCAGAGGGCCTCCAGTCTGTTCTACTCTACCAGCTGCTGCTGTTCGTTCTAGAGAACTGGTCAAACGTGGTTTCAATGCTTATTGTATCGGCATGTGATGAAATGGTTAACAATTGAGGTGTGAGTTACTTAGTGAAAAAAATTAGTACATGTGACTGTTTGTATACATTCAAATGTGCCCTAAATGTCAGTATCCAACTAAAAGAATCCTGCGAAATAATTACGGAGTTAAAGTAATAATAAATGTAATGTACATGCTTGCTTTTGCTACATAACTTGTGTTGTCGAGTGATAACAATGCATTTCTGCTGCTTAAATCAATAGTAATAATTGCAAAATAGTAGCTGTGTACGTACTAGCTAAGGCGATTTAAGACATGTATTTCGTTTACATCTGTGTGAAAGTTACATGTGAAATTGTCAGCAACCAAAATTAGTTTAGCGCATTTTGTAAGCCATTTGGGATTGATTCACATTTCATATGAAATATGCAATTGAAAATAGAGTGTTGCATATGTGTTGTAACCTTCCGAAGCACAAACACATTTGTGTGTGTTACCATAGGGAATTAAGCACTTTTATTTTTACCTTTGTTTGACCTTAACCTTAGCCTTTACATCCGGGCAGCGCATGTCAAAAGTTGTATGTGTTTATAAGTTACACAAGTTCAAAACGATTTGGTTTTGTGC
>JAODUO010004722.1:10000-11181 GCA_025642075.2 Ridgeia piscesae
ACATGCATGCATACATACATCCATTCTTACATACATACATACGTTTCATTATATACATGTATATATATATATATATATATATATATATATATATATATATATATATATATATATATATGTATATATATATATATATATATATATATATATATATATATATATATATATATATGTATGTATATGAATTTTATTATTATCGTCATAAACATTATATATATATATATATATATATATATATATATATATATATATATATATATATATATATATATATTTATGATATATATATATATATATATATATCATAAATATATATATATATATATATATATATATATATATATCAGTTAAACGGCAATGCAATAAAACGATAATAATAAAATTGAAACTTCATTGATTTTACAGATCACGATTTCTGCAAGTCAAGGCCGTGTAAAAATGGAGGCGTTTGCAATAATACCGCAACTGGACACACATGCAGCTGCAAGAATGATTACATTGGGAACAACTGCGATCGTGAGTATTCTATTGCTATTATGCACATTTAAAAATACATATTTTCATAATCTCCAAGGTATATTAAATTTAGTATGGCCAAAAGGTATATTCTTGGAGCAAACTATGCAAGCATACTATATGAAATAGTAGTATATATTATAATCAATTATGTCACGCATATTGTATTATTGCACATATTAAGGACACACTAAAACGGGTAAAATATTGCTACTATGTACGTTTAAAAATATTTAGTTTAAAGGGGAATGAAGCTGCTGAACAACCACAGCCCAAACATAAGAACATATCATTTACATCACTTGTCACCATAATTTGACAAGCACAACGTCACGGTATATTTTTAATATTTTTATAAACTGAGCTACTTTCAACGCAGGGCGCTGCCATCTTGTCTAGGGCCTTTTCCGGTTTGATTGGCGTGTTGCTTACAATCACGGAAGCCGCCAGTCGATAGGCGACGCAGCATAGTTCTCGCAAAAACGGGCCAAACGAATTAAAACAAATATAATTAAACAATTTAATGCACTGTATGTCTAATAGATATACTATGATTGTTAGTAAGCAACTTTTCACATACTTCCACGAAAGGATTCCTGCAGAAAAAGCAGATTAGAGATGATGAAGTTGGCATGTCCGCCGGCGGAAAGTTCGACAATAGGTGG
>JAODUO010004723.1:0-11120 GCA_025642075.2 Ridgeia piscesae
CGTGCCTCACAGTTATACTTCAATCCAGCTGATGGTAGTTTTGGGTTTTCAATTTCCCACCCTATATTATTATTATTTGGCACTATGGATTTGTTAAATTTTCACCATTAGCCACTCTGTGTTATTTTTCACTCTGCTATTATTTGGCAAACAAGATAAATCATTATTGTGCATGCTTATGTTAATGTTTTCCACATAGATGGCTTGCACCTCAGGTGACAAACTTTTAGACGCTATTCTGTAACCTTATGAGACTAATATCGATCTTTATTCATACTAAAAATAATGTAAAGTTTCTCACATTTTATGGTGTAAATCAATTGTTCAACATGTGTAATATATAACTTAACAATCGCAGGAACCGACCATGCATGTTGAACATACAGTGAGTACTGTAACACATGCTTCATGCAGTTGTTTACAAGTCATCACATACTTACTTGAGTACATTGTGCTATTTACATAATGATGTTTTACATTTTGGTAAATACTGCTATCATGACAGTCACATATGAAATACTGTGTTTTCCCACCAGTGGTGGATTTTTTTTACACATACTTCTAAACTATATAGGCCAATGATAAAATTCACATCAACTCATTTTGGTAATGGGTCATAAAGTTCTTTGAATAAATACAAACATGAGTTCTTGGAACACACATGAACATGAATTTTTGGAAAACACATAATACAAGTTCCTGGAACAAACATAACTATGAGTGCCTGTAATACACATAAAGTAATAAACTTGACCTCATTGTTGATGGTGGACCTAAGATTTTTTCTAGAAGACATGATAATGGTTCATCAGCAACTAATGTATAAAACTAAGACTACAAGAAGGCTCCACCTTCTGATGTGATGGATGCGTCACATTACCTGTGTGATCTGTGTCCACGTGTCATCTCTTCTAATCTAGATATACCCTGCATTGCTACTTGACTAGGACCAGCAGGTTTGCAGTATGCTTTGCTACATTCTTCTGAATCTGTGAGTCATCGTGCATCATCTTTTGTCATATATCCATGTCACAATGTGACCACGTCACATCCATCATTACAACTATGGGCCGACGTGAGACTTAGTTATCAGTTACACCTTTATTCCAATGCCGGATGGCTTCAGCTAAACCTTCACGTCATTCACAATCATCGTCGCTCTAAGTAAGTAACATTCATGCAGTGGCCATGTACGTCAGCCACAGCAGGAAGTGTGCTTACAAGGCACCTGACAGATGACACCCTCTGCCTCACCGACACGGTGACAGCACACAGCGCCTATATGATTCTCAGCGAGAAAACATGTGTCACCCTTTCAAAGCTTGTACGAGCCATAACATCTGCAGGATGTGCAGTCATTCATAACTGCTACAAACCTGGATCTACTCAAATGCAACCCACGTCACTCAGATGAATGCAAATTTTCAAATTAGCGTGTTGTTAGGAACTTTAAATCATGAGCTGCAGGTACACAATTTAATAGGCAATGTTGGAGAAAAATGTTGCCATGACCAAATCTGTTATGCGAAGACATCAAAGCTTGGTAGACAAAGGTGAACTGTTGTGGGTTATTTTGTTATTGTAATTAATTATCCATGCAAGGTAAGCTGGTTGATTACCATAGGTCTGACCTCACACCAATCCTTGGACACAACAAACTTCAGATTTGGTACAATTTACACTTAAATCTAATACTGCTAAAATGTACTCCAGTTACATTAATCTGTAAACAAGGATGGCTTTTAAGATTTACTCCAGCTACATTACGATCAAAGATTTACTCCAGTTACGCTAATCTACAAAAAAGATTGCTACTTGACGTTTTACTCCATTTATACAAACCCTTCAATAAGGATGGTTATTAAGATTGAATCCAGTTACACTATTTAATCCACAAGCAAACATGAATGCTAAGATTGACTTCAGTTCCCCCATATACTACATGACAATGACACCGAGTTATGAACTAATAAACAAGAATGGCTATTAAAATTTACTAAAATCAGAAAACACCTGTACAAAATGGAACATGGCTGCTTGGCCTGAGCATAAAAGGCAGCAATATTTTGCTCCATTCTCATGAAACATTAAAGAGAAATATGGTTAAAAAATATGCTTCACCTATTCAGAAAATTCAGAAAATCGGAAGTGTAGAGGTTTTCTACTTACACAATCCAGAAAAATAACAGAAATGTTGCTCAGAATGATTCAATTCATATGAAGGCAATAAGCGGCAAGTGTGCCATGTTCTGTGACACAGGGAAAGTTGTCAAGAGTTCTACTTACACCTGCCCAGGAGTTTCTTCCATGCCTCCACAGCCAGAGCCCTCCAGGAACGACGTTCCGGCGACCCCACCTGACTGGTAGATGTCTACAACACCGCAAACACTCACTTTTAGAAGAGCTATTTAACCCACTGTATTGGACACCCCTAAAAATAAATTAACCCCAATCATAATACTTTAATTTTTTACTAAATTCTTTAATTCAAATATCACTGTGCTCACTTTTTCAGAACACTGCATGAAGTCTGCACATTAACAAATGCACTGCAACACTTTTTTGGTGCCTTTGGGAAAGGGCAAAAATGTCTAAATACTGGCAGCTCTTAGCTGCATGCATAGAACTGTTTTGACGTACAAAACTGTCACCAAAGGTGTGACAATCACACAAATGACACTGTACCCATATGACACCGGTCTGATTAATCTGTTGCTTTGCTACGCAATGCAAATGACAAAAAAGAACCAGAGCACTTATGCACACTGTAGTTTGACATTTGGCTGCATGCATAACCAGTAAAAACACACATGATCAGCTGGCATTCATGCACTGGCATACATTAACGTAATACACTGAACTTTGTCAACAGCAAAACATGTCGGCTATCAATGCTCTGCAAGATAAGTATCAAATTGCAAACACTTGGGGTTTAATACTAATATATAATAACCACATCAAATGTATCATATTGCAGTTCTGAAAAATGTATCTATATCTTTAGGATTGTTTACAAAGTTAGCAAAGCACAGGGCACTAAGCGCACAAATCACAGTCACATGTTACAACAATCTTGTCAGGTGATCAAGCACAATAACAACATACAATTAGGCATGCACCATTTTTGCACACATGTATACAAACACCAGTAATGCACATTCACTTTTTAGATTCATAATACTGATGCTTCAACATACTTTGTATAAGCAGTTAAACACTGCACAGTGACAACCACTCACCGTGACAATTGGAGCCAACATGAAAAACTCACAACTAGGTTCTCTCAGGTGCTTACCACTGTGTAAAGGTTTTCCTAGTTCTACGTTCGACATAAGGTCCAATGACTGCTCATGCATGCCTTCATGAGTTACACATAGCCTACAGGACTTCCTTCTTGTCAGCTGTTACAAATCCATTGAAGTCGGACTAATTCGGACATGTATACAACTATGCATAAGCTCCCACAGGCTCTGACTATACATTTTTAGCATTCAGTTTCAATGTACTGATCGCAATCTAATATCTCAGCCCACCAGGAACCTATTAGAACTAATATTAATCCTCCATAAATGTCAACATGAAATATTAAGAAGACACTGACAACTATACAAGCGTATTCAAGAGTATAAAAATTAGACTTTTACTTGTAACAGGGGATTACTAATTACCAGTTTAAATCAAATCTTTCTCTATTATCTATACAACCCATTTTAAACATATACACATGTCTAAGCTGGGCTTGGTTGTGCTTTCATTAACCCGTATTTCATTTCACTCACAAGTCACATCCAGAGCAAACACACTCTGTTATCAGTTATAAGCACGTGAAACATGACACACCTGGCAATTGTTTCGACACACACCCAACGGAGATTTCTCCTTTTAATACGTGTCACTGCCACTTTGCCTACTATACTCGGACACTACACCAACATCAAAACGACTGCCACATGTGGGATGTGACCTAATAGATTACAACATTAATCATGAGACAATGCACCTTGACAGTATGCATACATTATACGATCAGTTGTCACCCAACACAAGGCTATTTCATGCCATGGTACACATGGTATTACCACTATGCATTTCCGATTTTAATAAAATCTTTGTTACGTCACAATTAGTATTATTGATAATTGATTGATCCTGTGTTTACCGATTTAAATTATACAAACGTTTATTTTATATTGAATATATATAATGTACCAATCCATATCAAGTTTTGTATACCATAATGTTCTTACACCAGCATAGTGTCATCTGTCTTTAACAAATGAACCAATTTTATTGGGTTAGTCTTAATTCTTGTAGAAGTAGTTCTACACCAAATACATGTTTACTCATTGTTTTGCCTACCATTGATCGAGGCTGGGCAGCTGCTAGATGAGGGCATCTTCAAGTACTGTACTACCTTGTTGTACTCTGGTGTCTGTGGTCGTTCATGCATGAAGAACCTCGGGAATTCTTCCTCCATGTCCTCGTTACTCTCACTAAAGCACAGACAACATGCTGTTGATTTCACCTGTTCACAATCAGTCTATGAAGCTAGTCTGTTCTATATATAGTATATACTCTCTAGACACACGTGCATGCACACATGCACGCACTAAATACAAACACCTGTTTATTAGAATATGTTCATCTCAGATGTTCAATACTTGTAACAATGATATATTTACACCAGAGAAAAATCAAAGGAGAGACAGTTTATAATCATATAGTGTATAACATGTCAACAATTAACCAATACTAAACATCTGTGTCATGCAAACCATAACTGAGACACCTGTTGTTCTAAACCTGACGAGTTAAAATATTACTAGCACCTTAAATTTCTATACACACAATATTATTGCTTATTCTGTAGTACCCAGGTAATTCCCCTTTCCTGGGCTATGATTTTGTTGGCAGGTACCTATATTGCTGCTCTTCATTTAAAAAACAAATACCTGTCAGATATAGAAACAACATGGTGCATTTCAAATGTTATGCAAGTACACCGATATTCCTGTAATAAAACTATATTCTCAAACCATCAATACTTACGTTACACGTTTTTAGGGCCTATCTTCTTCTGAACAAATCATGCTCCATATAGTGATTACACATTGGCTTAGTATCACACCGATGGAAGTGGACACACCTTCTTAGTCAAATATTCAGTCAAGCGTTAACAAACATCACCACTTAGTACGGCAACACAAACCACAGAGCTGTCATATAAACCACTGAAACACTGATAATAAGAAATGCCCTTAGGATATTGTGAACTAGACAGGAAGGAAATATGGAGTTATAGTTAGAGGTTCTGCCATTTGTTTTCCAACACACATTATGCTATTATAATGTTCTCAAAAGATATGTGCACACATAAATTTTTCTTAATTAACGTTTTTAATTTACACATTGTTCGGCACATTGTTGACAGGATGAACATTCATTATGTGGTAGGTAAAACACCTTGAACTGTTTCATGGAGTGACTATTGCATGACATCAGTTAAATGCCCTGATATATGATCAAACATTCTCCTGATTATTCAATTATAAAGATAAAAGTTCTGTCTGGTTGTTTTTTAAATTATCTGCTTAAATTGTAAAATAATAACTTTATGACCATTGGAATATATCAAAACAATTGGAGTGTATATAAACTATGGGGAAATGTGTTTAAAGCAATCCTGGATAGAAATAATAGGTAACACTAAAAGGCAAACTTACAGCTTTTTTACATCTAGATCAGTTATGCCTACACCACACCTTATATCATAATAAATATGCCAATGTGAAACTATAATTGCACTTAATAACCAATTTTGTGTACGACTGACTTCATTTTTGTGCATTTTCTCAACAAGAAATGCATTAGTCACAACACTGAAACATCTCGCATTTCCACTTCCAGCCATTACCGCCATTTACGCACCCACACACCCACCCACCCCACTTGAAGCAAATTGAAAAGAGAAGACAGCATACAAACAATCCTTCTCCCTGATCATCTGGATCCAGTGTGACATGGCCTTTCTGTAGGTGGCTAGGTCGACCTGGATGTCCTGTCCCTGTGGGTCGAGCAGTCGACACAGATCCTCCAAGTGGTCATAAGTGGGGTCCTGTCTCCAGTAGAATCAACACTACTAGCACCTACACAATCAGCTGATAATCCGTTCCATTCGTTTACTGTTCTTTGTGAAAATGAAAATTTTCTAATATCTAGTCTACACTGCTTCTTTGCTAATGCAACTCCATGTCCTCTAGTCCTTCTCTCTTCCTTAGTCTTTTAGACGCATTTCATAACTAATATTCCTGAGTTTTGGTATCATTTTGGTTGCTCTCCTTTGTACTCTTTCTAGCATATCAATATCCTTCTTGCGATATGGCCTCCATGCTTGTATACAATATTCTAAGTGAGGCCTAACTATTGTTGTATACAGCGGTATTATTAGTTCTTTTTCTTTGTACACTATATTTCGCCTAATTAATCCAATAATTTGGTTTCCCTTCGCTGCTGCAATTCCACACTGCTCTTATACCTTCATGTCAGCACTAATAGTTAACCCTAAGTCCTTTTCCTTTAAGGTAGTATTTAGTACAGTATCACCCATTGTATATTGTGCATCTTCATTCCCATGTCCTCTGTGAAGACACTTTCCAAAATTAAACAGCATTTGCTACTTCTCAGACCATTCTATCAACCTATTAAGATCATCTTGTAAATGCTGTCTATCTGCATCACTTTTAATTTTCCTAAACGCTTTTGTGTCGTCCGCAAACTTCAACTCGTTGCTTGTTATGTCATCATCCAAATCATTGATATATATTAAGAATAAAAAAAGTACTGTTCCCTGCGGTACTCCACTCCAAACCGCTTTCCAGTTTGAAACCTCCCCATCAACTACTACTCTTTGTCTTCTATCAATAAGCCATTTCTCTATCCAGTTGATCATTCCATTTCCTATGCCATGGGCCTTTAGTTTAAGTAGTAGTCTTTGGTGTGGCACTTTGTCAAAGGCTTTTTTAAATCTAAGTAGATTATATCTACTGGTGATCCCTCATCTAGCCACTTTGTGACATCTTCCAAAAAACATAACATATTTGTTAAGCATGACCTCGCTTTTAAAAACCCATGTTGAGATGGGTTTATCCATTTATTTTTAACAAGAAAATCAACCAGGTGATCTTTAATTAGTCTTTCTAATAGTTTGCAAATCACCGATGTTAAACTCACTGGTCTATAGTTCTCTGACTTGTTTCTCGAACCTTTTTTAAATAATGGTATAATGTTTGCTTCTTTCCATTCTAACAGAACTATTCCCTCCTCTAATGACAAATTGAACACTGTTGCAAGCGGTATGCTGATTTGCAATTTCCAATAGTAATTTGGGAGGAATCCCATCCACTCCAGGTGATTTATTATCCTTCATATCTCTTATTTTCATAGCTACCATTGTTGGGGTTACAATTAGTTGTCCTAAATAGTCAAACTCTCTCCCTTCGAACTTAGTCTCAAGTACTGGTAATATACTAATATCTTCCCTGGTAAACACCGAACTAAAGTACTCATTTAGGTTTTCTGCCATTAAGAATCCCTCTGTTATTATGTTTCCATCACTACCTTCTAGAGGACCGACCTTATCCTGAACTTTCTGTTTACTTCGAACATACGTATTGATTGCAGTCCCCTGACATGATCTATACCAGGACACATACATTAGAAACACATAGTATGTGTTTAATGTCAGAATAAAACGTCAAGTAAGCCATAGATAATTATTAGTATGCCTATGTGTGAAGGAGGAGTTGTAAATTTAATATAATACTTTAAATCCGGGAGCCGATTGCTATCATCACTCAATTGGTAGACGCGTTCGTTAGGTGCGCTAGTTGTTACAATCGGAAGGACACCGGTTCGAACCCGACACGAAACTATTGATATCTTATTGTCTTTTCACAAAATAATAAGTATAAATCGAATCATAAAGCAATTATATAGATTACCGCTTGTATTTGTTTTATTTGTGTAGTAATTATTTATATGCCATAAAGATATGTTAGTTGTAAATAAAGACGATGTATATTTCAAAATGTCATGTATCAAGACAAATCACAATTAGTTTTCACATGTAGTAACAATAATTTAAATCTAGATAACTACTTATTAGAACAATACAAAAAGCAGTACACCAATCACTGGTTTCCCAATGATTGCGTTTATACTTATTATTTAGTGCAAAACAAACAAAAGTGTAAAAATACATTAATGGTTTCGTATTAAGTTCGAACCGATGTCTTTCCGATTGTAAAAGCGAACGCATTTAAGAAACGCGTTTACCAACTGAGCGGATTTAAAGTGTTATGTTAAATTTACAACTCCTCCTTTATAATGTCAGTACGTGTCATCTTTGATGACACGATACCACGTGATCGTCTTGCTAATGAACCTTCAGCGGGAATCGCTAAGCTGACGTGTTTAAAACCGAATTTATACTACAAATGTGTCTTTATTTATTCTTGGAATGATGTCAAATGTTACATACCCATTTAATATTTATCTATACTTCATGTTGATGAAACCAAGTAGGCAAGTAATCCACCAGATACTTTGATATGGTCGGACATATAAGTGACAGTGCCTTACCGACGTCGAGCGTGTTTCTAAAGAAGTTAATTGAAAACGGCACATGTTTGGTCCCAGTGCACTTTCAATCAATCAAATAGAAATGACACTCGCACCAGATGTAACGAGATGATCAACTGACAACAAATGTTAATGTAATTTGATGACATGATGTATGGCATTATTTAAAATAAAATTTTAGTTCTGCATCGCTTGATTGGTCACACACGCTTCTGGTAGCAGAAATAAATTTGGACAATCACTGTGTCACGTTCTTTGCTTTGTCTGTTTAATAACTGTACATGAGAACTCTTTATGAAGTTCTTTATTTGAGATACAACTCCCAGACATACACTGTGTCTTTCACGCGGCCACGCCTTCAGCAGTACAACAACAAGCCAACACAGGGAGGGCTCATCAACTCAATAAAGTTACACCCGTTTCCTTTTACAAATGTCAATGTGCAAATTCGTGTGAACTAGGATAGATCTATTCACATTAGGAAAATTATCTGCTTTACTGATAGTCTGCCAAGTGCGCTGGTGGCGTCTTGGTACGTGTGCCTCTGCGCATTGGTGTCGAGTCCACAGGTGGCGGTGGTGTATCCTGTATCATCATTGGGACGGTGAAGAACATCGTCAAGAAAGCGATGGAGATGGCAGCGACGTCCAGCTGGCGTTGTTGAACTTTAGAAACACTGTGCTGCTTCCAATTCAGCCGAGCAGACTGATTCCGAAACTTGCAACTCACGTGTATCGTAACAAGAAGATAACCAAGAATGCGCAAATTGAGCAATACAACAAAACAGCGCAGCACCTGAATCCGTTGGCACCAGGCGATGCGATTCCTATGAAGCTGCCCGGACAGGACATGTGGACGATTGGAGAATGTACAAAGAAACTCTCCAACAGATCGTACGTGGTTCTCGTTCAAGGACAGACGTACAAACGCAACCGACGTCATCTGCGTCTTGTATACGAGAATCTTCCGCTACCCGATAGTGAGCCGTGGCCGTGGGCACGGGCGTCGATCGGTGGAGGACGGGGGGGGGGCGTCCCCCCACTTTTCAGCGTGGGGGACAGCATAGAAATTGTCCCCCCACTGTTCAGGTGAGAAAAATTGCGAGGCATATAGCCTGACTCACCACTCCTCTCTCTTAAAAGCCGCTAGACAGGACTAGCTAGACAATAAACTCGCGACGACTAGATAAATTACTTGGCTGGGCCTGGCCACACCGCGCAACTTGATCTTACTTTAGTAATAATCATCATGCCGGGCTGCGTCGCTGCCGAGCTCTATCAGTTTGCAACTTTGTGTTGATATTATTTATAGGCTCTAGCCATCAAGCACTTTGTAAATGATGAAATTTGTGTTGCACTTTCACCCCTAGCCTGCTTGATGCTTATCGCCTACGGCAGAAGTGGCGGATTCCTGCATTTTGTGTAACTTATTCCCATTTGAGTATTAATATTTACCTTCATCAATATGCTCCGCGCGTTGCCGAGTTGCAGCCATTTCATGACAGCAGACAAACTTGTCACCGCATCAACACATTGGTTCGGCACCGCCACCAGTTGACACCGTCTCTGCTAGTTTTGTTTTTGGTACGTTCAGCTTCCCGTGTGTCTTTCTTTTCGTGGTCACTCGCCTCTAGTGTATCTTCCAATACGTGCCTTTGTCTTTGCGGCTGGAATCTATATCCAGATACTTCTGCATCCGTTAAATGATCCGATTTAGATAATCCATAACAAACACGCCTTGTTCTCAGTACATGAAACAGTACTTACCCGACCACATTATATGTTACATATGCGGCCATTACAACCTATCCTTTCTATAAACGTTCTCAGTACATGAAACAGTACTTACCCGACCACGTTATATGTTACATATGCGGCCATTACAACCTATCCTTTCTATAAACGTTCTCAATACATGAAACAGTACTTACCCGACCACGTTATATGTTACATATGCGGCCATTACAACCTATCCTTTCTATAAACGTTCTCAATACATGAAACAGTACTTACCCGACCACGTTATATGTTACATATGCGGCCATTACAACCTATCCTTTCTATGAACGTTCTCAATACATGAAACAGTACTTACCCGACCACGTTATATGTTACATATGCGGCCATTACAACCTGTCACTTCTATAAACGTTCTCAATACATGAAACAGTACTTACCCGACCACGTTATATGTTACATATGCGGCCATTACAACCTGTCACTTCTATAAACGTTCTCAATACATGAAACAGTACTTACCCGACCACGTTATATGTTACATATGCGGCCATTACAACCTGTCACTTCTATAAACGTTCTCAATACATGAAACAATACTTACCCCGACCACATTATATGTTACATATGCGGCCATTACAACCTATCCTTTCTATAAACGTTCTCAGTACATGAAACAGTACTTACCCGACCACGTTATATGTTACATATGCGGCCATTACAACCTGTCACTTCTATAAACGT
>JAODUO010004724.1:0-10571 GCA_025642075.2 Ridgeia piscesae
GTGAACGATATGGAATGCCACGAGCGCCGTGACTGGCAAGTTGCAGTGTTGTAGTTCGCAGTGAACCGCACAAGATTCGGCGATTGCGATCGTAATGAGACAGAACTATCAATGTTGTTGTTCCGCGTGGCTGCACAAGAGCTATGCACGCGCCAGAGTTCACGGACACGTCGCCCGTGGCGCCGCCAGTCGGACGTTATAAGCACTAACATGCATGGCGTTGCTCAATGACGTTAAACGCACTCCGTCAATAGAAGACATACTATAGACAATGGTGCCTGTGTTAAGCTAAGTAAGTTAATAAAGTAGCAATAATCAATATATGCCAAGCATGAATAAGTGACGATTGCTGTTACTCTAGCAGGCATGTCTTGAAGTAATTATTGATCTTATCTATTCTTTATTAATTTTTAAAAACCCCCATTTTTTTTTTCCTTTTTGGGCAAAAAAAAAAGGGGAATTGCTTTTGGGTTTAAATCGGGGTCAGTGTGTGGATGTTACGACATTTATTAATATCAATAAACTGCTGCTGTATTTACGCAACTGTTTTTACTATTTTCTCATTTATGACACATTCATTGTAAACATGATATTGATGCTATATCAGTAATTGTGCTTAACTGATATTACGTAATCATATAGTTTTTAGTTTAGTCGTCCAATGACATTAGCCCAGAATATTATGCTAACGTTAAATAAATGCATCATGTTGTAATACTTATGGGATGTTATTTTGGTGATTCCATAGATCATTGGCAATGCCGTAACATAAACACCGGTATTTTCCACCCCCTTAAAATTTTTAAAGAACTGGGCCCTGGAAAAATCCCTTTGGCATAAAAGGGGAAAATTTGTTCCTGAAGCCCTTTTCCTTTTTCCAATTTTTGGGAAAGACCAAAACAATAAAAAATTGCCCATTTCCGGGGAAATTTTGGTTTAAAATCCCGTATAATGGTGATGTGCAAGAGTATAGGAACCGAAGGTATTGCTGACTTGAAGTTTCTACGACATGTTCTTGTACCACAGAAGGATGATTTGCATGACCTGATAAATAATATGATCAATAAATTTAATATTTTAGTTGATTATAATCATTAAACAATGCGATAAATCTAGTAGAAAACGATGGACACGTGTGAGATGTGTGGCTGCAAAACATCTAACACAACTAAAATCAGGGAAACCGTGTTAAATACACATTAATTGAATTCGTAAGTATTGTAGAATAGTAAGTATTCCCGAGAAGAACCGAATGTCAATGTTATGTGCTAGCAAAACCACGAAAAAAAAAACTACCATATAAAATAAAACCCTTTTGGCATTTTAGGAAAGGACCAAAAAATTTAACACACACACACACACAAAAAAAAAAAAATATATATATATATATATATATATATATATATATATATTTTTGTGTTGTTTGTTTTTAAAAAAGGGAACACTTCATGGAAATACAAATACCTTTGCATATATTTTCCAAAAATGTGTGAGAAAGGGTTTTGGGCCTGTTGTGTGTGGTGTGTGGTGTGTTTTGGGGGGGGTTGGGGGGGGGTTTGGTTTTTCTTTTTTTTTTTTTTTTTTATTTTTGGGGGACCCCACCACCCCCAAAAAAAATTTTTCAAAAACCCCCACACAAACAAACCCCCAAAAACCACCTACACAAACAACACCCCAAACACAAAAAAAAAAAAACCACACACACACACACAAAACCAAAAAAACCAAAAAACACACACATTTTATATTTTTATTGTAATTTCACTGTAGTAACACTTAAATGTTAATAGAGCAAAAGTATTTGAAATTTCCATGAAGTTTTCCCTTTTTTTATTTATAATACATTATATATATATATATATATATATATATATTATAAAAAAAAAAAAAAAAAAAGGAACACTTCATGGAAATGCAAACACGTTTGCTCTATTAACATGTACATGATAATACAGTAATTTTTGTAAATTTTAATTTAATGCGGGGGGAAATTTTGGGAAAAACCACCGCACAACTTGTATTCTCCATCAAAAAATTACTATTACACGTCTTCGGCATTTAATTTAATCTAAAACTACACCGAGCTGTGTTACAGTGTTGACAACTTAGTATTCATAAAACACAAATCCCGAAATGTTCATTTCAAAATTACGTTTACTTTACCAACTTACACACAACACATACTACATGAAATATTGCACAAAACGGCCATGTGTGCATTGCATACATTAACAGTAACATTTGCCCGTGTTTCAAGCCATGTTTTGTTTTATAAAAACACTTTTTGTCGTTCACCTACATTCCTTTTTGAAAACAATTATGTATCAAATTAACTCATACGGAAGTGGTCGTTCACTATTGTCAACATTTTTAGAAGCATAATATACAGAAGTCCGCTTTTTCTTCCCCCCCCCTCCCAAAACGTACACTAGAGTGTTGATTGGGGTCACTAATGTAGGGCCCAAAAACATATTTTAAGCGTACAGAAGCCCCTTTTACCGCTCCCCTTCTAAGCACGGTGTGTACGCTTGGAATATGTTTTTAAAAATTTTCAAATCCCCCCCCATGCATTAAATTTTAAAACAAGAAAATTTCCCCCAAGAAAAAGTTCCCCAAAGTTTCAATCCCGCTTCTTTGCTAAAGTAATTTCCCTGTTCCCCAGTCCTTCTTTTTCCCTTGGGGGTTTTTCAATATTTTCATACCCATTCAATATTTTAAAAAACTTCTCTCAACTTCTGGTTTCTTGGGGTTGTTAAACCACATTTTTTAGACCCCATTTCATAACTAAACCTTTGGTTTTTGTATTTTTAGTTTCCTTTTTGGGTTTTTCTTGAATTTCCTTCCTTTTCGATAAACTCTTCGTTACAAACACGATAGCATGAATAACATGGTGAACTTTACTTCAGCCCAAAAGGCCCTTTTTATAAAAAAAATTAAAAAAAGTTCATTTAACTGATTTTTCAAAATTGGTTTTATTCAAAGAAAAAACAAAAAAAACCAAACCTTTCTTT
Organism: Ridgeia piscesae; assembly: GCA_025642075.2. NCBI lineage: Eukaryota > Metazoa > Annelida > Polychaeta > Sabellida > Siboglinidae > Ridgeia > Ridgeia piscesae. The sequence goes on from JAODUO010004724.1 coordinate 3,012, forward strand.
TTTAAAAACAATTTAAAACAAATGGCCCCCGGAAAATAAACCGGGGCCCCAAAGCAAAAAAGTTTAAAAACAAGGGAAAAAAATGTTAACCGTCCCCCAATAGGGTATTTAATCTGACTTTCTCTCATAATTCTCATCGCAGCTGTACAATGACTTAAGCCTCACCGTAACGTCAGGCAGCATTAAATGCTAACAGAACACAATATATTTCCGACAAGCTAAAAGGGGAAAGAAAAATGGACATGCACACATTAGGGATGACAAAATAGTATTTACTGTAGAATCCCGTCGGAATAGTGCAGAACAAAGCGAGCGGTCATTGCACATCGATTTATAGACGAACATTTCGGCCTCGTGTTGTTGGAGTAAAAAATTTAGCATTTCCCCGGAAAATTTTCTAATAATGAAGAGTGCCATTTTTCGCGCAATACAACCTGTTTGGGGCAAACGTATATATGTGTTATGTGTTATGATTATGTGCATTTAAACAACTTATCAGATATATAAGTGCTTATCGAAACCACAACGTACAGCAATGTAAAATGCAAATCTCGTAAAAGACACATACGGCCTAAAATCGTGTTTATTATCTGCACTGCGTAAATCGCTAGGTCTATGATAGTGTGGTAAACTCAATATTAAATCGGACATTTAAGATAAGAAAGGTATAACACAAGATATTTATGACATGATTTTCCTAGTATTCATCAGTCGGCAGCTACAACTGTCATCCGTCGTTAGGATATTATTTTTGTGTCCAGTCCCCAATCAACTCCAGTCGCGCGGAGTCTCGCCATGTATCGTGACCCACTTACAGGCCCTATAGACCGTTGTGCACAAGTTGTGCTCGAAGTGTTGCATCCGCCTACAACGAACCGACGTCAACGAATGCAGTGGTATACCTGGAGACTTGATACGACTGGATGACGTTCGCTGTTGACGGCAATTACATTATAGACAGCCCACCAGAATACAGATGACCCACCGGAATAAAGATAAACCCACCAAAATATACAGACCACCAGAACAAAGATAGCCCACCAGAATATAGACAACCCACTGGATCTTATATAAAGTTGGTTTTCAACATTAGCTAACATATGTATAACCACATGGGCAACAGTGAAACCTTACTAATCGAGACTCTACAAATTCACTTAAAGTGTAAATTAAACAGACACTGTACAATGTCATCCATTCTGCGATAAATGACTCCTATCTGTTGATACTTGCACAGTAACACTTTTAAGAAACTGCGAGACAATCGCATATTTCACATGAATGTTTATTCAGTTGTATGTTAAATTAATGTTTAGGTTTAATCGTGCAAGTCCTATAAGACATTTGATTCAAGAAGCAGCGTGATGAGAACAACATCTCTCTGCTTGCCATTATTAGCAATACTTCACAACCATTAACTTTCAAAAAGACCCATACCTGTGACATTTACAAACCCAATGTCCCTCACAACTGCTGTTAGCAATATAACTTCGGTTGTATTATTCAAACCATATCTCATCCCACGGCCAACTGAACACAGTGCTATAAAATACAACTATTTCCATATTATCACATTCACTTCAATGTCTCTTCGTGATCTTGCCCTTTGTATTGCCACCTTGTAGACCCTCCGCTCACCTTCCTCTGTTCCCATATTGTCATATCACTCTCTGTATGCCTCGTTTTGGCTATTGCAGCTTTTGCCTCTCTATTCGTGGTCTTATACGCATCCTTCAGTTCGTTTCCACCCTGCATCTGCCATTTCTTGATCTGTACAGTTTGTGTAGTATTTAATATCTACATTGATTACTTTGAACATTGACAAAATGATACTCACCAATGTTAGTCATGGCACAGCTACCAGTGTTGGAGTTAAGTACAGGTGCAAGTAAAGTACATTAATTCAAGTACAAGCAATGAAAAATGCTAGTATGAAAGTACAAAAAAAATTCCAAAATGCTGACACCAAGTTTCAATCTGATAGAGGGACATGTAGAAAAGAGAAAAGTATTTAAATATTTTCTAAAACATATATTTGTATTTGACGTTTAGGAGTTAAAGTATTTATAGTTGAATACTTTCCTAAAGTATGTGAAATCTTCAAATACCTTTCCAAATACAAGACTCCCTAGCACTACCCAGGTAGTCTGTCTGTCATCGTATGAGCAAAACACTAGTTATGCCTATAAACTAGATGTTACTACTATTTGCTTTACTTTTTCCTATATAGTAATATATCCTGTATTTGAAAAATTATTTGAAATACTTTCCTGTCTATTTGTATTAAAATACTTTTGCATTTAAAAGTATTTTATATGAGTGTGTAAAAATAAATGATATCAATACAACTGTACATCTTTGTTCCAGGTATGCAGATGCAACTTTCTATGTGGTCCGGAGGCCGTTCACTCAGCTTTTCAGCATACATGTCTTCCTGAAAAACAGGTGACTAATACAATACATGCTGGTGGACAAATCACCGATCCCAATGTGATAAAAACAGTAATAGAAATGTGTGGAGGGACATTGCATTTGTGTTCAGTGTTAAAGGGTAGTTAAAGCAGTAATGACAGCTGTTTGTAATGTTCTATTGATAATTATGAAAACATTTGTAACTTGCCTTGTTTCTGTCCCAGGTACCCATCACGTTTGTCCTGGTGAACGGAAACGGGACTACAAGAAGATCCTACAGGCAGTGGTCCTCCTGCTCCCAGAGGAACCTGCTGTCGAATGTCTCGTCCTTGATTTTGAAGTAGCTACGTGGCGAGCAGTACACCAGATAATTGATTGCTTCTTTGTATGGCAACATACTGGTACATATAAAATAATCAGTACAGGCTGTAGCTGACTGTATCAGGCTGAGCCAGTGAGGGTGACTGTCAGACATGCTTATCAGACTTAGTCTTACAGGTCAGAGAATTCTTCATAGAAGAAGCTCTTTGGAATCATCGTCATGATATCTTGCATGTCCCAATGGACATATGGCATCACTCTGTGTCCACCGTGCGCCATTAACATTCAAGTTCCAAGAATCCCAAAATAATTACCAGTCCCCAGTCAGGCATTTACTGAGTGGTATTGTGTATAGGTAGTTTTGTTTTTAAATACACTTTGTTTTACAAACCACTGGAATTTGCCAGTAAGCTGTGGTACTGGGGTTGTTGTAATCAGCGGCCCCCTGATGTGTGAGGATGTATAACATTTCATATAGGATTCCTTCTTGTCTTTGTATTTTATTCGTTCCGATTCCAACAGACCCAGTGGATCCAATAACACGACAGTGAACTGATTCCAACAGACCCAGTGGATCCAATAACACGACAGTGAACTTCCAGTGGTTTGTAAAACAAAGTGTATTTAAAAACAAAACTACCTATACACAATACCACTCAGTAAATGCCTGACTGGGGACTGGTAATTATTTTGGGATTCTTGGAACTTGAATGTTAATGGCGCACGGTGGACACAGAGTGATGCCATATGTCCATTGGGACATGCAAGATATCATGACGATGATTCCAAAGAGCTTCTTCTATGAAGAATTCTCTGACCTGTAAGACTAAGTCTGATAAGCATGTCTGACAGTCACCCTCACTGGCTCAGCCTGATACAGTCAGCTACAGCCTGTACTGATTATTTTATATGTACCAGTATGTTGCCATACAAAGAAGCAATCAATTATCTGGTGTACTGCTCGCCACGTAGCTACTTCAAAATCAAGGACGAGACATTCGACAGCAGGTTCCTCTGGGAGCAGGAGGACCACTGCCTGTAGGATCTTCTTGTAGTCCCGTTTCCGTTCACCAGGACAAACGTGATGGGTACCTGGGACAGAAACAAGGCAAGTTACAAATGTTTTCATAATTATCAATAGAACATTACAAACAGCTGTCATTACTGCTTTAACTACCCTTTAACACTGAACACAAATGCAATGTCCCTCCACACATTTCTATTACTGTTTTTATCACATTGGGATCGGTGATTTGTCCACCAGCATGTATTGTATTAGTCACCTGTTTTTCAGGAAGACATGTATGCTGAAAAGCTGAGTGAACGGCCTCCGGACCACATAGAAAGTTGCATCTGCATACCTGGAACAAAGATGTACAGTTGTATTGATATCATTTATTTTTACACACTCATATAAAATACTTTTAAATGCAAAAGTATTTTAATACAAATAGACAGGAAAGTATTTCAAATAATTTTTCAAATACAGGATATATTACTATATAGGAAAAAGTAAAGCAAATAGTAGTAACATCTAGTTTATAGGCATAACTAGTGTTTTGCTCATACGATGACAGACAGACTACCTGGGTAGTGCTAGGGAGTCTTGTATTTGGAAAGGTATTTGAAGATTTCACATACTTTAGGAAAGTATTCAACTATAAATACTTTAACTCCTAAACGTCAAATACAAATATATGTTTTAGAAAATATTTAAATACTTTTCTCTTTTCTACATGTCCCTCTATCAGATTGAAACCTTTGGGGTCAGCATTTTGGGGAAAAATTTTTTTTACTTTCAATACTTTTTTTTGGCAAAAATTTTTCCCATTAAATCCAACACTGGTAGCTGTGCCATGACTAACATTGGTGAGTATCATTTTGTCAATGTTCAAAGTAATCAATTAGATATTAAATACTACACAAACTGTACAGATCAAGAAAGGGGAGATGCAGGGTGGAAACGAACTGAAGGAGGGGTATAAGACCACGAAAGAGAGGCAAAAGCTGCAAATAGCCAAAAAAGAGGCATACAAAGAGTGGTATGACAAATGGGAACAGAGGAAGGTGAGCGGAGGGGGTACAAGGTGGCAAACAAAGGGAAGATCAAGAAGAGACATTAAAGGGGTTTTGGAATGCAATTTTAATAAAATGGTTTTAAAAATACAACCAATTTTAATTTTAAAATTTGGGGTTGGGGGTTTAAAAATTTTTCCTAGTTTTTAAATTAATTTTTAATAGCAAAAACGGAAATTTGCCATAGCGGTAAAAGCTTTTGGCTTCACTTCCCCAAAATTAATTTAAAAACAATTAATAAAAATTTTAAAAATGCATTTCTGATTTTTTAAAAGTTCCCAAGAATTAACTTATTTTTAAAATATTTTAATTTTTTTTTAATTTAATAATTTTAACTCTTTAATTTATTTATTTTTATACATATGTTGAATGTTAAAAAAAAAATTTTTATGATCCCGTGGGTTTTAAAATTTTTTATTTTTTTTGGGCTGTATATTTTTTGGGGGGTTTTCTTTTTTTCCGGTGGGTAAAAACTTTTTCTGGTGGGTTTTAATTTAAATTTCCGTCCCAAAAGCGCGTCAAAAGTCGTATCAAAAATTCCAGGTATAACCCGTTTACGTCGGTTTTTCGGGGAAAAACCCGGCCCCTTTTTACCCTATAAGGGAGAACATGGGAATTTTGGCTGGGGGTTTGGGGCGGAAAAAAAACCTAACACGGATTTAAGTTTGTTAAAACTGGAAAAATTTTTAAAAAAAATTTTGTTATACCTTTCTTATCTTTCCGATTTAATATTGGTTTACCACATATCATAGACCTACCCATTTACGCAGTTTCAGATAATAAACACGATTTTTTTAAAAGTGTTTTACGAGATTTCTTTTAATTTTTTATTTTTTTGATAAAATTTAAAATTTTAACTCCTTTAAATTATTTAAATTTTTTCAATTTTAAAAATTAAAAAACAATTTTTTGATCCCTGGTTTAAAAACTTTATTTTTTTTGTAAAAATGCGGCCCAGCACAGGTTGTGGGTTCCTTCCGGTCGTTGCGTTTAAAAAACATAAAACCCAGGGAAAAAAACTTTGGAAAATGCCCGGGGTTTGTTAAAAAAGGGAAAAATGGGAAAGGAAGGAAAGGCCAGGGTTTCGTAAAAGAAACAGGGGCCTTTAAAATGAATTTACACAAGGTGGGGTTTGACGACCCAAAAAGGGACAAAAAAAAAATTTTCAAAAAGGGAAATTCTCCGAGTTTTTTAAACTTAAAAAAAATTGGGAGTCAAAAGATAAACAGGAGGAAAAACACCAAAAAATAAAAAAAAACAAAATTGAACTGAAAAAATACATTTCAAAAGAAACAAAATTAAACAAAAAAAGGGGGGGGGGTTTTTTTTGGGAAAAATAAACCCCCCAGAATTGAAAAAGTCGAAAATATAAAAGAAATAAGAAAACGAAAAAGAGACGATTGAGAAGTTTGGTTTTGTGTCGGTCCTGTGCTCTGACCAGAGCAAAGAAGATCAAGTTATACGTGATTGATGATTAATAAGCATAGCGGAGAGAGATCTTATCCAACTTGGAACTGGTCACAGATAATTCATGTCTGACTGGGTAATTAAATTTGTGGACGCTTTTTTTTACTTCTATTTGGATGACACCTTTACTTAGTTAAATTTGGAAGTCACTTCATGTTAGCTATATTTAGATATCACTTTTGTTAAGTTTATTTGGATGTCACTTCTTGTTAGCCATATTTATTTGGATATCACTTCTTGTTAGCTATATTTATTTGGATGTCACTTCTTGTTAGCTATATTTATTTGGATGTCACTTATTGTTAGTTAAGACGAATGTATCTGTTGTACATCATATTTTCTTTTTATTGTTTATCTCGAAAGATCCTACAATAATTCTTGCATCTCCTTTTACGCTATATTTTCGTTCATTTTATACACTCTTTATATTAGAATCTTATCCGAGAGGCCTAATGAAAACAACAGAAAAGTTTGGGAAAAGTACCCCCAAGGAAAAAGGAAAATTTAAATTTATAAAACTTACCTTTTAAACAACGGGCCCTTCTTTGTCTTCGTCTTTCATGAACTAAATGAGGACCTTTAACATGTCTGTACAAACAACCACATTCATTCGACACTCTTACTTGTAATGAATACGTTTTGCTTCGCCGGGTAGAAATGTGTGTCCTTTAGATATTATACAGAAACATGTATATTTGTTGGACCCGTGAGAACGTTATTGTCTGTCAAACTGTAACCGAATAATTACTATTAAAAAGACGTCGCTACTATTTATGGTTCATTATTCAATGAGGATTCTATGACGGGCACGAGAGGAATACATTAAAAGTGAAGCAGACTAGTACGCATATTTACAATCTAAATTATCACCGTGCATGGAATTTTTTAGAAAAACAGGATGAAAACATTCTCAAAGTGTTCGTATTATGGATCCGATTAGAGTTGCATGCGAACAAGTAATAACAGGGCACATTTTACGATAGAAGTCCTTCCATGGACTGCCTGTGTGCTTTTGTATTTGTTTACAACTCAACACAACACAAGCCAAAACTATGCTATCGCGATTACTCGCGAATTATTTCACACCGTCACACTTGACCGGCATCGGCTCGGAAACACTGGTGCCAGTGGAACAAGCCGCATTAGCAATCAATACGAGCCCGTTAATTCAATCCACGTGTATAGGTGGCTTTACGTGGCGTCCTGGGCGCCTGTCGCCAGATTACTCGTTTAATGAGAGCCAATGCAGCGGCCCGAAGCGTTAATATAAGGCGACGCAACAAG
>JAODUO010004726.1:0-11280 GCA_025642075.2 Ridgeia piscesae
AATTAATAAATATAATTTTATATTAATTCTAGTTGCTTTTTAATCATGGCAACCGCGTGTGGCGAAATGTACACTACCCCTGGCAGATCTCCGCATTATATGGAAGTTACCCGAATAATTTGGCTTCGCAGTTGTTACCGTGCCACACGCAAAGAGCAAAATACGCCCACAATGTTTCTAAATCAAGCAATGTGATTGGTTATGCTCGTCTTCAGAGTTTTTCAAAGCGATCTGCCTTTGGTACTGAGACATCTATAATGTAACCACAGTGATGTCTTGCTGATTTTACCAGAACAGAATGGTTTCATATACAATATGTTTTTTAGTTTACCTTAAAGAATTTGTTTTCGTAATATCAAGTGATATAGTTACTTCAAATATAAGACTCGCACAAATGTGTCATAGAGGAACCTAGTCGGCCGCTGTCAAATTGTGAGTTGCACTTCATGTTATAACCATTAGGCTTATCCTGCTGTTGTTTTTACAAAGAACGAAACATGCTCTGGTGATGTGTCTACGTACAACACTCGATGTGAATGAATTTTGGTAACAATTTTGGGAGCATTGGGCATTGGTGTGGACCCCGATGCGCAATTGAAAACTTTTTTCCCTTTGGTTTCCCCAAAAAACTTTTTTTTGCAACTCAACCCAACCGATACACAACAATTGTGAGTAGCCACTATTTTCCGACTAAATTGCAACAACTGGATCTTGTTTTCTGATGATGCCCAAACACTAACATTTCTCAATGTGGAATATCCAGGACAGTGAGCTCCACTGATCTACCCTGGCGATCTCGATATCCTGTTAGGCAGCTCCGAGCACTTTAGGTGTGGTTGAAAAGCAGCCCTCACTCCATCACCACTGGATGCTGTATTAGTTTTGGAGTTAACGACAGTGTCAAATATTGACAAGTCACACTTGGGAATTGTTACTGCAAGCTTCCTTTTGTTAAGAAAAAAATATCACTCTTCTGTGCTGCTTGTAGACCTTCTCTCTATTCTCGAACACCTTCAGAAATGTATAGTTTATGTCAGCATTGACAACTTGCTCTGTAACGAAGTAGTGCAGTCTGACACCAGGGACTGTGATAATGAAGGGAATTGCTCGGACACGCAAAATATCAAAAAGATTTGATACGTTGGCATCACGCCCTTGTTGGCCTTTAGTTTAGTTTAGGTGTATGCTGGTCTCATGATGATTCATTACTCGCTCATTTGTGTGTTCACCGCAGTTGTTCTGTATGAGCATGATATCGTGGAAAATCAGCCCTCACTCCACCACCGCTACTGTGTTTCGTGCCTGGCCGACGATGCTCCCTGGCTCTTTGATGCCCGTTGGATGGACTGCTCCAACTTCATGTCTGGTATGGCAGAGTTGAAGCTGTCTATGTTTATGTCCTCGATATGTATTAAGAAACTGGAAGACAACGTTTTATTTAGAAATCCTTAAACTATCAAGCAGCTTGTTTTGTGGGGAGCGGTGGTCGCGCGGTAGAGCGCCGGACGTCAATCGAGGGGACGGTGGTTCAATCCCCCTACCCCAAAATTAGGCAATTTCGTTCACCCCACATTTGCCTGTGTCTTTCGGGAAAAGAAACTGACAGCCGGTGGTCCTTTCTATATGGTATCTATGTCAAAGTAAAAATCCCACACAGGGGGTAAATGTGTAACCTGTAGTGGACTCACTAATTTTAGAGAAGGAAAAGGTTTAATAATAATAATAGGAACAGTGGGTCATTTTAGTGCATTTTTTTACAATACAAACATTAAATATCGTACAGAAATTATTAGCAGGATAAGCCTTATGGTTATAACATGAAGTGCGACTCACAATTTGACAGCGGCCGACTATGATAATTTATGACACATTTGTGCGAGTCGTATATTTGAAGTAACACTATCACTTGATATTACGAAAATAATTCTTTAAGGTATTACTGCAAAATGAAAACATATTGCATATAAAACCAGTTCGTTTCTGGTAAAATCAGCAGCTGTTAGAAATATAGACCGTTTATGTAACAGATATAGACATGTATACTCCTAGAGTGGATAATGTTTAAGTAGTAATGGCGTTGAGGATTCGTTGTGGGACCGCACATACTAAGCAATCAAAACCTTGAAATGTTTCTTTGCAATATCATTACATTCTTGTATTGTGCTTAATCCTCTAGAAATACTACGTTGTTCTCCCAAGCAACTGAACTGCAGTTCGCTAGGAGATGTCATGTTAAGTATACACCTTGGAACGTCAAGCGGGTAACATTGTTGAATGTGACACAAACTATAATTATACATAATATTTGTATGTTGTTTAAACGAAGAATATAACACAAATGTTACAAAAGGAACAAAAACATATGGGACAGAGAATATGAAAGTGATAATTGTTAGAATTTTGTTTGATATGTCGAATTAAATCGTCATCTGAATATGTTAATCCGTATTATTCCGCGGTAGTGACTACGTTGTTTGTTCGCTGCAGCGTGTGACCCTCAGTGCAGTGGCGGCTGTGCCACTGCAGGTGCTGGCAAATGTGACAACACATGCAACGCTGGGTATTCGTTAGCCACAGACACTTGTATCCGTGAGTACACTCTTTTTATTCACTCGATTGCCATAGCTAAATGCCGAATTAAAAAATACACAAATCAAAGTGTGACATCGCCATTGTTTTCTCAATGGCGATGGCGATACGTATGTGTGTGTGTGTGTGTGTGTGTGTGTGTGTGTGTGTGTGTGTGTGTGTGTGTGTGTGTGTGTGTGTGTGTGTGTGTGTGTGTGTGTGGGTGTGTGTGTGTGTGTGTGTGTGTGTGTGTGTGTGTGTGTGTGTGTGTGTGTGTGTGTGTATTGCGTGCGTGCGTACGCACACACGCATATATAAATGTGTGTGTTATTTATTTATTTAATCCCAGATTGTCAATTCTACGCAGTATATCACATAATAAACATATAAGCGCACTTAACATTGGAACCCGTACAAATGCACATTATGTACAAGTTTTTAGTTGATTGCCACAAACTGGAAAAAACACGACAGTTTTTAAAAATAATAGGAAGAGTGGGTCATGTTGATGCAGCTTTTTACAATACAACATTAAATATAGTACAGAAATTACATCATTAACAGGATAAGCCTCATGGTTATAACACGAAGTGCGACTTACAATTTGACAGCGGCTGACCATGTTAATTTATGACACATTTGTGCGAGTCGTATATTTGAAGTAACTATATCACTTGATATTACGAAATAATTTCTTTAAGGTATTACAGCAAAATAAAGACATATTGTATATTAAGCCAGTTCGTTTCTGGTAAAATCAACAACCCTGTGGTTACATTATAGTTACCATCGACGCATTCATATTACTGGTATTCATAGCTATTTCCACCCACGCGTCTGGGTCGCTCTTGATTACATCTGTCTCAGTACCCAAGGCCGATCGCCTTGAAAAACTCTGAAGACGAGCATAACCAATCACATTGCTTGATTTGGAAACATTGTGGGCGTATTTGCGCTCTTTTGCGTGTGGCACGATAACAACCTGCGAGGCCAAATTATTCAGCTAACTTCCATATAATGCGGATAACTGCCAGGGGTAGTGTACATATTCGCCACTGGTGGCTCGCCATGATGTAAAAAGCAGACGTAGAATAAAGTATTAACACTTATATTTACTTCAGAATGTGCCGACGGTTGCACAAGCGGATGTACTGTGAAACTGGCCGCCAAATGCGATTCCGCATGCGACACTGGATTCTGGTTTGACGAAGTAAACTTTGTGTGTACAGGTGAGTGCATATTTACTAATACCTTTATTTCTCACCAAACCTACATAGAAAAAATGCTAACAATATTATATTATGCAAAGTCTGGTGTACGTGTATAGACGTGTTAGAATATGACAATATAACAAAATGTATGAGAGGAACACTGTACTACCACAACACAATGAGCGTGGGACCGTTTATGTAACAGCTACAGACCGTTTATGTAACAGATATAGACATGTATACTCCTAGAGTGGATAATGTTTAAGTAGTAATGGCGTTGAGGATTCGTTGTGGGACCGCACATACTAAGCAATCAAAACCTTGAAATGTTTCTTTGCCATATCATTACATTCTTGTATTGTGCTTAATCCTCTAGAAATACTACGTTGTTCTCCCAAGCAACTGAACTGCAGTTCGCTAGGAGATGTCATGTTAAGTATACACCTTGGAACGTCAAGCGGGTAACATTGTTGAATGTGACACAAACTATAATTATACATAATATTTTTATGTTGTTTAAACGAAGAATATAACACAAATGTTACAAAAGGAACAAAAACATATGGGACAGAGAATATGAAAGTGATAATTGTTAGAATTTTGTTTGATATGTCGAATTAAATCGTCATCTGAATATGTTAATCCGTATTATTCCGCGGTAGTGACTACGTTGTTTGTTCGCTGCAGCGTGTGACCCTCAGTGCAGTGGCGGCTGTGCCACTGCAGGGACACGCTGCAGCGAACAAACAACGTAGTCACTACCGCGGAATAATATGAATTTTTAATCTATTCGTATGACGATTTAATTCGACATATTCAAACAAAATTCTAACAATTATCACTTTCATATTCTCTGTCCCATATGTTTTTGTTCCTTTTGTAACATTTGTGTTATATTCTTCGTTTAAACAACATACAAATATTATGTATAATTATAGTTTGTGTCACATTCAACAATGTTACCCGCTTGACGTTCCAAGGTGTATACTTAACATGACATCTCCTAGCGAACTGCAGTTCAGTTGCTTGGGAGAACAACGTAGTATTTCTAGAGGATTAAGCACAATACAAGAATGTAATGATATGGCAACAACACCATTACTACTTAAACATTATCCACTCTAGGAGTATACATGTCTATATCTGTTACATAAACGGTCTGTAGCTGTTACATAAACGGTCCCACGCTCATTGTGTTGTGGTAGTACAGTGTTCCTCTCATACATTTTGTTATATTGTCATATTCTAACACGTCTATACACGTACACCAGACTTTGCATAATATAATATTGTTAGCATTTTTTCTATGTAGGTTTGGTGAGAAATAAAGGTATTAGTAAATATGCACTCACCTGTACACACAAAGTTTACTTCGTCAAACCAGAATCCAGTGTCGCATGCGGAATCGCATTTGGCGGCCAGTTTCACAGTACATCCGCTTGTGCAACCGTCGGCACATTCTGAAGTAAATATAAGTGTTAATACTTTATTCTACGTCTGCTTTTTACATCATGGCGAGCCACCAGTGGCGAATATGTACACTACCCCTGGCAGTTATCCGCATTATATGGAAGTTAGCTGAATAATTTGGCCTCGCAGGTTGTTATCGTGCCACACGCAAAAGAGCGCAAATACGCCCACAATGTTTCCAAATCAAGCAATGTGATTGGTTATGCTCGTCTTCAGAGTTTTTCAAGGCGATCGGCCTTGGGTACTGAGACAGATGTAATCAAGAGCGACCCAGACGCGTGGGTGGAAATAGCTATGAATACCAGTAATATGAATGCGTCGATGGTAACTATAATGTAACCACAGGGTTGTTGATTTTACCAGAAACGAACTGGCTTAATATACAATATGTCTTTATTTTGCTGTAATACCTTAAAGAAATTATTTCGTAATATCAAGTGATATAGTTACTTCAAATATACGACTCGCACAAATGTGTCATAAATTAACATGGTCAGCCGCTGTCAAATTGTAAGTCGCACTTCGTGTTATAACCATGAGGCTTATCCTGTTAATGATGTAATTTCTGTACTATATTTAATGTTGTATTGTAAAAAGCTGCATCAACATGACCCACTCTTCGCGTCTTTTTCCAGTTTGAGGCAATCAACTAATAAATTTGTACATAATGTGTATTTGTATGGGTTCCAGTGTTAAATGCGCTTATATGTTTATTATGTGATATACTGCGTAGAATTGACAATCTGGGATTAAATAAATAAATAACACACACATTTATATATGCGTGTTGCGTACGCACGCACTAACACACACACACACACACACACACGCACACACACACGCACACACACACACACACACACACACACACACACACACACACACACACACACATATGTGTATCGCCATTGAGAAAACAATGGCGATGTCACACTTTGATTTGTGTATTTTTTAATTCGGCATTTAGCTATGGCAATCGAGTGAATAAAAAGAGTGTACTCACGGATACAAGTGTCTGTGGCTAACGAATACCCAGCGTTACTGCACTGAGGGTCACACGCTGCAGCGAACAAACAACGTAGTCACTACCGCGGAATAATACGGATTAACATATTCAGATGACGATTTAATTCGACATATCAAACAAAATTCTAACAATTATCACTTTCATATTCTCTGTCCCATATGTTTTTGTTCCTTTTGTAACATTTGTGTTATATTCTTCGTTTAAACAACATAAAAATATTATGTATAATTATAGTTTGTGTCACATTCAACAATGTTACCCGCTTGACTTTCCAAGGTGTATACTTAACATGACATCTCCTAGCGAACTGCAGTTCAGTTGCTTGGGAGAACAACGTAGTATTTCTAGAGGATTAAGCACAATACAAGAATGTAATGATATGGCAAAGAAACATTTCAAGGTTTTGATTGCTTAGTATGTGCGGTCCCACAACGAATCCTCAACACCATTACTACTTAAACATTATCCACTCTAGGAGTATACATGTCTATATCTGTTACATAAACGGTCTATATTTCTAACAGCTGCTGATTTTACCAGAAACGAACTGGCTTAATATACAATATGTCTTTATTTTGCTGTAATACCTTAGATAGTGTTACTTCAAATATACGACTCGCACAAATGTGTCATAAATTATCATAGTCGGCCGCTGTCAAATTGTGAGTCGCACTTCATGTTATAACCATAAGGCTTATCCTGCTAATAATTTCTGTACGATATTTAATGTTTGTATTGTAAAAAAATGCACTAAAATGACCCACTGTTCCTATTATTATTATTATTAATAACAACTGTCGTGTTTTTCCAGTTTGAGGCAATCAACTAATAACCTTGTACATGATGTGCATTTGTACGGGTCCCAGTGTTATATGCACTTATATGTTTATGATGTTATATACTGCGTAGGATTGACAACCTGGGATTAAATAAATAAATAACACACACACACATTGATATATGCGTGTGTGCGTACGTACGCATATATGTGTATCGCCATTGAGAAAACAATGGCGATGTCACACTTTGATTTGTGTCTTTTTTAATTCGGAATTTAGCTATGGCAATCGAGTGAATAAAAAGAGTGTACTCACCGATACACGTCTTGTCTGTGGCTAACGAATACCCAGCGTTGCATGTGTTGTCACATTTGCCAGCACCTGCAGTGGCACAGCCGCCACTACCGCGGAATAATACGGATTAACATATTCAGATGACGATTTAATTCGACATATCAAACAAAATTCTAACAATTATCACTTTCATATTCTCTGTCCCATATGTTTTTGTTCCTTTTGTAACATTTGTGTTATATTCTTCGTTTAAACAACATACAAATATTATGTATAATTATAGTTTGTGTCACATTCAACAATGTTACCCGCTTGACGTTCCAAGGTGTATACTTAACATGACATCTCCTAGCGAACTGCAGTTCAGTTGCTTGGGAGAACAACGTAGTATTTCTAGAGGATTAAGCACAATACAAGAATGTAATGATATTGCAAAGAAACATTTCAAGGTTTTGATTGCTTAGTATGTGCGGTCCCACAACGAATCCTCAACACCATTACTACTTAAACATTATCCACTCTAGGAGTATACATGTCTATATCTGTTACATAAACGGTCTATATTTCTAACAGCTGCTGATTTTACCAGAAACGAACTGGTTTTATATGCAATATGTTTTCATTTTGCAGTAATACCTTAAAAAATTATTTTCGTAATATCAAGTGATAGTGTTACTTCAAATATACGACTCGCACAAATGTGTCATAAATTATCATAGTCGGCCGCTGTCAAATTGTGAGTCGCACTTCATGTTATAACCATAAGGCTTATCCTGCTAATAATTTCTGTACGATATTTAATGTTTGTATTGTAAAAAAATGCACTAAAATGACCCACTGTTCCTATTATTATTATTATTAATAACAACTGTCGTGTTTTTCCAGTTTGAGGCAATCAACTAATAACCTTGTACATGATGTGCATTTGTACGGGTCCCAGTGTTATATGCACTTATATGTTTATGATGTTATATACTGCGTAGGATTGACAACCTGGGATTAAATAAATAAATAACACACACACACACATTTATATATGCGTGTGTGCGTACGTACGCATATATGTGTATCGCCATTGAGAAAACAATGGCGATGTCACACTTTGATTTGTGTCTTTTTTAATTCGGAATTTAGCTATGGCAATCGAGTGAATAAAAAGAGTGTACTCACCGATACAAGTGTCTGTGGCTAACGAATACCCAGCGTTGCATGTGTTGTCACATTTGCCAGCACCTGCAGTGGCACAGCCGCCACTGCACTGAAGGTGACACGCTGCAGCGAACAAACAACGTAGCACTTTTCCTATTATTATTAACAACTGTCGTGTTTTTTCCAGTTTGAAGCAATCAACTAATAAACTTGTACATGATGTGCATTTGTACGGGTTCCAGTGTTATACGCGCTTACATGTTTATTATGTAATATACTGAGTAGAATTGACAACCTCAAATAACACACTACATTTATATAAATAAATGTGAAATGCGCGCGCACGCGCGCGCACGCACACACACACACACCCACACACACACACACACACACACACACACACATATATATATATATATATATATATATATATATATATATATATATATATATATATATATATATATATATATATATATATATATATATGACGTAAGGTGTATACTTAACATGACATCTCCTAGCGAACTGCAGTTCAGTTGCTTGGGAGAACAACGTAGTATTTCTAGAGGATTAAGCACAATACAAGAATGTAATGATATGGCAACAACACATTTCATGGTTTTGGCTGCTTAGTATGTGCGGTCCCACAACGAATCCTCAACGCCATTAAACATTATCCACTCTAGGTGTATATCCAGTGTCGCATGCATGTCGCATTTGGCTGCCAGTTTCACAGTACATCTGCTTGTGCAACCTTCGGCACACTCTGAAGTAAATATAATTGTTGATACTTAATTCTACGTCTGCTTTTTACATCATGGCAAGCCGCGTGTGGCGAATATGTACACTACCCCTGGCAGATCTCCGCATTATATGGAAGTTAGCCGAATAATTTGGCTTCGCATGTTGTTACCGTGCCACACGCAGAAGAGCTAAAATACGCCCACAATGTTTCTAAATCAAGCAATGTGATTGGTTATGCTCGTCTTCAGAGTTTTTCAAAGCGATCTGCCTTTGGTACTGAGACATCTATAATGTAACCACAGTGATGTCTTGCTGATTTTACCAGAACAGAATGGTTTCATATACAATATGTTTTTTAGTTTACCTTAAAGAATTTGTTTTCGTAATATCAAGTGATATAGTTACTTCAAATATAAGACTCGCACAAATGTGTCATAGAGGAACCTAGTCGGCCGCTGTCAAATTGTGAGTTGCACTTCATGTTATAACCATTAGGCTTATCCTGCTGTTGTTTTTACAAAGAACGAAACATGCTCTGGTGATGTGTCTACGTACAACACTCGATGTGAATGAATTTTGGTAACAATTTTGGGAGCATTGGGCATTGGTGTGGACCCCGATGCGCAATTGACCAAACGTTTTTGTCGACGGCTTAGATGACTCCCGCTGTACTGTGGACGAGAGCTGAAACGTCCCTGGTTCACTACTATGCAACTCAACCCAACCGATACACAACAATTGTGAGTAGCCACTATTTTCCGACTAAATTGCAACAACTGGATCTTGTTTTCTGATGATGCCCAAACACTAACATTTCTCAATGTGGAATATCCAGGACAGTGAGCTCCACTGATCTACCCTGGCGATCTCGATATCCTGTTAGGCAGCTCCGAGCACTTTAGGTGTGGTTGAAAAGCAGCCCTCACTCCATCACCACTGGATGCTGTATTAGTTTTGGAGTTAACGACAGTGTCAAATATTGACAAGTCACACTTGGGAATTGTTACTGCAAGCTTCCTTTTGTTAAGAAAAAAATATCACTCTTCTGTGCTGCTTGTAGACCTTCTCTCTATTCTCGAACACCTTCAGAAATGTATAGTTTATGTCAGCATTGACAACTTGCTCTGTAACGAAGTAGTGCAGTCTGACACCAGGGACTGTGATAATGAAGGGAATTGCTCGGACACGCAAAATATCAAAAAGATTTGATACGTTGGCATCACGCCCTTGTTGGCCTTTAGTTTAGTTTAGGTGTATGCTGGTCTCATGATGATTCATTACTCGCTCATTTTTGTTGAGGGTTTTTTAACCGGGCAGCCCCCACTCCACCACCCTTTGTTTTTTCCCGGCCGACGATGCTCCCTTCCGATGCCCGTTGGTGGACTGCTCCCAAATTCATGTCTGGGATGGCAGAGTTGAAGCTGTCTATGTTTATGTCCCCTATGTATTAAAAAGAACGTTTTTTTGAAAACCTTTCTATCAAACTTTTTGGGGAGGGGGCCGCGGTGGCGCCGGCTGTCAATCGGGGGGTTTTCCCCTCTACCCCTTTTAACAAGGGCCCCCCTTTCCTTGCGGAAAAACGGCAGCCTGTCCCTTTTTTATTATTTTGTCAGGGAAATAAAAAAATCCCCACAGGGGGAAAGGTAACCCAAAACCTTTTTAGGGGTTTTGGGCTGTTTGGGGCCACCAAGACCTAAGTTGTATTGCCTTTTAATTCAGGGGAAAAAATTTTAACATATTTACGTAGTTTTGCTGAGTGCATTGCATTGTTACCCCAAAGCACAACAAACGGCCACGGTTGGACATCATTGTTACTACATGAAGCGTCCCCCACGTCGCGGCTCACCCACCTCAATATCAACACTATGCGCATGACTTCCATCACGCTTTGCACTAGGCATCCATAATAATAGCGATGATACATGTGAATTTAGTTACACAAACTTTCCCGCATACAGTTGTTAATTTAAACACTTGCCAACATACGGTTTAACTTAATATAAATGGCAATACACAATAGACTGTGGAACAACCT
>JAODUO010004730.1:0-13388 GCA_025642075.2 Ridgeia piscesae
TTTTGGCCACCTAGACGCGATATAGCTTGATGTACCTTTGACTGTTGCAATTGATTTAGTATAGTCAGTGGTAGAGATGCGTATTATGCGCCTAATGTTTGACAGTTCGAAACTACGATGTTGCTTTATATAAATATGGAGTATTACTTCAGTTTAATAGTATGTTTTATCAAAACACATTTGGGTACTTCTACGGAAATTTAAATGTTTGCAACTTGTCACATATGATTGGGCCATTAGCTCACTTACATTTATCCTATATGGCTAAATTTGGTCAATACTTAAAAGCAATAATGTCTTGATTGATCGTATGACATCATTTAAATATTACTAAATTATATTAATCAAAATTAATACTCAACTCCATGGTAGAATTGCAATATTAAGTGATTGTGACAAGCACGTTGACTATCGGAAAATAGATTAGACTAGTTACGTTATTTGTCCAGAAGGTGGCGTCATTTAACGTTTCCCTGGATACGTCGAAAATGGATTCCGCGAAATTTTGTTATAGATTCAAATAAACAATTAATGTCCATTGATTAAACTTCCGCAACTTATGAATACTTTCTAACATACCTACATTAATTGTTATTGTTCCGGCATGTCGGCATCGAAAAATATGTCTTCCCGATTGCAACGTTTTAATCGGAAATGGCGTTTTTGATCACTTGGAAGGGTGTAGATTTATTGTTGAGGAAGGGACAAAATTCGACATATCTTGGCCCCCAATACGCGATATAGCTTGATGTACCTTCGACTATTGCAATTGGAGTGGTCCAGTCAGTAGTAGAGATGCGCATTATGTGTGTAATGTTTGAGTGTCCGAAACTACGGTATTGCTTTATATAACTATGTAATATTATTTCAGTTTTATAATACGTTTAATTAAAACACCTGGGTACATCTACTGACATTGAAATCTTTACAACTGTACACACATGTGATCGGTACATTAGCTCACTTTCATTTATCCTATATGGCAAATATTCGCTCAATATTTAAAACAGTAATATCTTAATATATCGTATGACATCATTTAAATGTTAGTAAATTATATTAATTAAAATCAATACTCAACTCCACGCTAGAATTGCAATATTAAGTGATTGTGACAAGCTTGCCTTCTACCGGAAAATAGTTACGGCTAGTTACGTACTTTGTCCAGAAGGTGGCGGCAATTAACGTTTCCCTGGATACGTCGAAAATGGATTCCGCCATATTTTGTTACAGTTTCTAATAACATTTAATGTCCATTTATTAAGCTTCCGGAACATATGAATACTTTCTAACATACCTACACTAATTGATATTGTTCCGGCTTGTCGGCTTCGAAAAATATGTCTTCCCGATTGCAACGTTTTAGTCGTCATTCGCGTTTTTGATCACTCGGAGAGGTTGTAGATTTATTGTTGAGTAGGTGATAAAATTCGACATATATTGGCCACCTACACGTGATATAGCTTGATGCACCTTTGACTGTTGCAATTAGTTTAGTATAGTCAGTGGTAAAGATGCGTATTATGCGCCTAATGTTTGACAGTTCGAAACTACGGTGTTGCTTTATATAAATATGGAGTATTACTTCACTTTAATAGTATGTTTTATCAAAACACATTTGGGTACATCTACTGACATTGAAATCTTTACAACTGTTCACATATGATCGGTACATTAGCTCACTTACATTTATCCTATATAGCAAATATTTGCTCAATATTTAAAAGCAATAATATCTTAATATATCGTATGACATCATTTAAATGTTAGTAAATTATATTAATCAAAATTAATACTCAACTCCATGGTAGAATTACAATATTAAGTGATTGTGACAAGCTTGCCGTCTACCGGAAAATAGTTACGGCTAGTTACGTACTTTGTCCAGAAGGTGGCGGAATTAACGTTTCCCTGGATACGTCGAAAATGGATTCCGCCATATTTTGTTACAGTTTCTAATAACATTTAATGTCCATTTATTAAGCTTCCGGAACATATGAATACTTTCTAACATAACTACACTAATTGTTATTGTTCCGGCTTGTCGGCTTCGAAAAATATGTCTTCCTGATTACAACGTTTTAGTTCACATTCGCGTTTTTGAACACTCGGGAAGGTTGTAGATTTGTTGTTGAGTAGGTGACACAATTCGACATATTTTGGCCACCTAGACGCGATATAGCTTGATGTACCTTTGACTGTTGCAATTGATTTAGTATAGTCAGTGGTAGAGATGCGTATTATGCGCCTAATGTTTGACAGTTCGAAACTACGATGTTGCTTTATATAAATATGGAGTATTACTTCAGTTTAATAGTATGTTTTATCAAAACACATTTGGGTACTTCTACGGAAATTTAAATGTTTGCAACTTGTCACATATGATTGGGCCATTAGCTCACTTACATTTATCCTATATGGCTAAATTTGGTCAATACTTAAAAGCAATAATGTCTTGATTGATCGTATGACATCATTTAAATATTACTAAATTATATTAATCAAAATTAATACTCAACTCCATGGTAGAATTGCAATATTAAGTGATTGTGACAAGCACGTTGACTATCGGAAAATAGATTAGACTAGTTACGTTATTTGTCCAGAAGGTGGCGTCATTTAACGTTTCCCTGGATACGTCGAAAATGGATTCCGCGAAATTTTGTTACAGATTCAAATAAACAATTAATGTCCATTGATTAAACTTCCGCAACTTATGAATACTTTCTAACATACCTACATTAATTGTTATTGTTCCGGCATGTCGGCATCGAAAAATATGTCTTCCCGATTGCAACGTTTTAATCGGAAATGGCGTTTTTGATCACTTGGAAGGGTGTAGATTTATTGTTGAGGAAGGGACAAAATTCGACATATCTTGGCCCCCAATACGCGATATAGCTTGATGTACCTTCGACTATTGCAATTGGAGTGGTCCAGTCAGTAGTAGAGATGCGCATTATGTGTGTAATGTTTGAGAGTCCGAAACTACGGTATTGCTTTATATAACTATGTAATATTATTTCAGTTTTATAATACGTTTAATTAAAACACCTGGGTACATCTACTGACATTGAAATCTTTACAACTGTACACACATGTGATCGGTACATTAGCTCACTTTCATTTATCCTATATGGCAAATATTCGCTCAATATTTAAAACAGTAATATCTTAATATATCGTATAACATCATTTAAATGTTAGTAAATTATATTAATTAAAATTAATACTCAACTCCACGCTAGAATTGCAATATTAAGTGATTGTGACAAGCTTGCCTTCTACCGGAAAATAGTTACGGCTAGTTACGTACTTTGTCCAGAAGGTGGCGGCAATTAACGTTTCCCTGGATACGTCGAAAATGGATTCCGCCATATTTTGTTACAGTTTCTAATAACATTTAATGTCCATTTATTAAGCTTCCGGAACATATGAATACTTTCTAACATACCTACACTAATTGATATTGTTCCGGCTTGTCGGCTTCGAAAAATATGTCTTCCCGATTGCAACGTTTTAGTCGTCATTCGCGTTTTTGATCACTCGGAGAGGTTGTAGATTTATTGTTGAGTAGGTGATAAAATTCGACATATATTGGCCACCTACACGTGATATAGCTTGATGCACCTTTGACTGTTGCAATTAGTTTAGTATAGTCAGTGGTAAAGATGCGTATTATGCGCCTAATGTTTGACAGTTCGAAACTACGGTGTTGCTTTATATAAATATGGAGTATTACTTCACTTTAATAGTATGTTTTATCAAAACACATTTGGGTACATCTACTGACATTGAAATCTTTACAACTGTTCACATATGATCGGTACATTAGCTCACTTACATTTATCCTATATAGCAAATATTTGCTCAATATTTAAAAGCAATAATATCTTAATATATCGTATGACATCATTTAAATGTTAGTAAATTATATTAATCAAAATTAATACTCAACTCCATGGTAGAATTACAATATTAAGTGATTGTGACAAGCTTGCCTTCTACCGGAAAATAGTTACGGCTAGTTACGTACTTTGTCCAGAAGGTGGCGGCAATTAACGTTTCCCTGGATACGTCGAAAATGGATTCCGCGAAATTTTGTTATAGATTCAAATAAACAATTAATGTCCATTGATTAAACTTCCGCAACTTATGAATACTTTCTAACATACCTACATTAATTGTTATTGTTCCGGCATGTCGGCATCGAAAAATATGTCTTCCCGATTGCAACGTTTTAATCGGAAATGGCGTTTTTGATCACTTGGAAGGGTGTAGATTTATTGTTGAGGAAGGGACAAAATTCGACATATCTTGGCCCCCAATACGCGATATAGCTTGATGTACCTTCGACTATTGCAATTGGAGTGGTCCAGTCAGTAGTAGAGATGCGCATTATGTGTGTAATGTTTGAGTGTCCGAAACTACGGTATTGCTTTATATAACTATGTAATATTATTTCAGTTTTATAATACGTTTAATTAAAACACCTGGGTACATCTACTGACATTGAAATCTTTACAACTGTACACACATGTGATCGGTACATTAGCTCACTTTCATTTATCCTATATGGCAAATATTCGCTCAATATTTAAAACAGTAATATCTTAATATATCGTATGACATCATTTAAATGTTAGTAAATTATATTAATTAAAATCAATACTCAACTCCACGCTAGAATTGCAATATTAAGTGATTGTGACAAGCTTGCCTTCTACCGGAAAATAGTTACGGCTAGTTACGTACTTTGTCCAGAAGGTGGCGGCAATTAACGTTTCCCTGGATACGTCGAAAATGGATTCCGCCATATTTTGTTACAGTTTCTAATAACATTTAATGTCCATTTATTAAGCTTCCGGAACATATGAATACTTTCTAACATACCTACACTAATTGATATTGTTCCGGCTTGTCGGCTTCGAAAAATATGTCTTCCCGATTGCAACGTTTTAGTCGTCATTCGCGTTTTTGATCACTCGGAGAGGTTGTAGATTTATTGTTGAGTAGGTGATAAAATTCGACATATATTGGCCACCTACACGTGATATAGCTTGATGCACCTTTGACTGTTGCAATTAGTTTAGTATAGTCAGTGGTAAAGATGCGTATTATGCGCCTAATGTTTGACAGTTCGAAACTACGGTGTTGCTTTATATAAATATGGAGTATTACTTCACTTTAATAGTATGTTTTATCAAAACACATTTGGGTACATCTACTGACATTGAAATCTTTACAACTGTTCACATATGATCGGTACATTAGCTCACTTACATTTATCCTATATGGCAAATATTTGCTCAATATTTAAAAGCAATAATATCTTAATATATCGTATGACATCATTTAAATGTTAGTAAATTATATTAATCAAAATTAATACTCAACTCCATGGTAGAATTACAATATTAAGTGATTGTGACAAGCTTGCCGTCTACCGGAAAATAGTTACGGCTAGTTACGTACTTTGTACAGAAGGTGGCGTCATTTAACGTTTCCCTGGATACGTCGAAAATGGATTCCGCGAAATTTTGTTATAGATTCAAATAAACAATTAATGTCCATTGATTAAACTTCCGCAACTGATGAATACTTTCTAACATACCTACATTAATTGTTATTGTTCCGGCATGTCGGCATCGAAAAATATGTCTTCCCGATTGCAACGTTTTAATCGGAAATGGCGTTTTTGATCACTTGGAAGGGTGTAGATTTATTGTTGAGAAGGGGACAAAATTCGACATATCTTGGCCCCAATACGCGATATAGCTTGATGTACCTTCGACTAGTGCAATTGGAGTGGTCCAGTCAGTAGTAGAGATGCGCATTATGTGTGTAATGTTTGAGAGTCCGAAACTACGGTATTGCTTTATATAACTATGTAATATTATTTCAGTTTTATAATACGTTTAATTAAAACACCTGGGTACATCTACTGACATTGAAATCTTTACAACTGTACACACATGTGATCGGTACATTAGCTCACTTTCATTTATCCTATATGGCAAATATTCGCTCAATATTTAAAACAGTAATATCTTAATATATCGTATGACATCATTTAAATGTTAGTAAATTATATTAATTAAAATTAATACTCAACTCCATGCTAGAATTGCAATATTAAGTGATTGTGACAAGCTTGCCTTCTACCGGAAAATAGTTACGGCTAGTTACGTACTTTGTCCAGAAGGTGGCGGCAATTAACGTTTCCCTGGATACGTCGAAAATGGATTCCGCCATATTTTGTTACAGTTTCTAATAACATTTAATGTCCATTTATTAAGCTTCCGGAACATATGAATACTTTCTAACATACCTACACTAATTGATATTGTTCCGGCTTGTCGGCTTCGAAAAATATGTCTTCCCGATTGCAACGTTTTAGTCGTCATTCGCGTTTTTGATCACTCGGAGAGGTTGTAGATTTATTGTTGAGTAGGTGATAAAATTCGACATATATTGGCCACCTACACGTGATATAGCTTGATGCACCTTTGACTGTTGCAATTAGTTTAGTATAGTCAGTGGTAAAGATGCGTATTATGCGCCTAATGTTTGACAGTTCGAAACTACGGTGTTGCTTTATATAAATATGGAGTATTACTTCACTTTAATAGTATGTTTTATCAAAACACATTTGGGTACATCTACTGACATTGAAATCTTTACAACTGTTCACATATGATCGGTACATTAGCTCACTTTCATTTATCCTATATGGCAAATATTTGCTCAATATTTAAAAGCAATAATATCTTAATATATCGTATGACATCATTTAAATGTTAGTAAATTATATTAATCAAAATTAATACTCAACTCCATGGTAGAATTACAATATTAAGTGATTGTGACAAGCTTGCCGTCTACCGGAAAATAGTTACGGCTAGTTACGTACTTTGTCCAGAAGGTGGCGGCAATTAACGTTTCCCTGGATACGTCGAAAATGGATTCCGCGAAATTTTGTTATAGATTCAAATAAACAATTAATGTCCATTGATTAAACTTCCGCAACTTATGAATACTTTCTAACATACCTACATTAATTGTTATTGTTCCGGCATGTCGGCATCGAAAAATATGTCTTCCCGATTGCAACGTTTTAATCGGAAATGGCGTTTTTGATCACTTGGAAGGGTGTAGATTTATTGTTGAGGAAGGGACAAAATTCGACATATCTTGGCCCCAATACGCGATATAGCTTGATGTACCTTCGACTATTGCAATTGGAGTGGTCCAGTCAGTAGTAGAGATGCGCATTATGTGTGTAATGTTTGAGAGTCCGAAACTACGGTATTGCTTTATATAACTATGTAATATTATTTCAGTTTTATAATACGTTTAATTAAAACACCTGGGTACATCTACTGACATTGAAATCTTTACAACTGTACACACATGTGATCGGTACATTAGCTCACTTTCATTTATCCTATATGGCAAATATTCGCTCAATATTTAAAACAGTAATATCTTAATATATCGTATGACATCATTTAAATGTTAGTAAATTATATTAATTAAAATCAATACTCAACTCCACGCTAGAATTGCAATATTAAGTGATTGTGACAAGCTTGCCTTCTACCGGAAAATAGTTACGGCTAGTTACGTACTTTGTCCAGAAGGTGGCGGCAATTAACGTTTCCCTGGATACGTCGAAAATGGATTCCGCCATATTTTGTTACAGTTTCTAATAACATTTAATGTCCATTTATTAAGCTTCCGGAACATATGAATACTTTCTAACATACCTACACTAATTGATATTGTTCCGGCTTGTCG
The DNA here is from genome assembly GCA_025642075.2 of Ridgeia piscesae. Lineage (NCBI taxonomy): Eukaryota > Metazoa > Annelida > Polychaeta > Sabellida > Siboglinidae > Ridgeia > Ridgeia piscesae. The sequence continues at coordinate 7,801 of JAODUO010004730.1, forward strand.
GCTTCGAAAAATATGTCTTCCCGATTGCAACGTTTTAGTCGTCATTCGCGTTTTTGATCACTCGGAGAGGTTGTAGATTTATTGTTGAGTAGGTGATAAAATTCGACATATATTGGCCACCTACACGTGATATAGCTTGATGCACCTTTGACTGTTGCAATTAGTTTAGTATAGTCAGTGGTAAAGATGCGTATTATGCGCCTAATGTTTGACAGTTCGAAACTACGGTGTTGCTTTATATAAATATGGAGTATTACTTCACTTTAATAGTATGTTTTATCAAAACACATTTGGGTACATCTACTGACATTGAAATCTTTACAACTGTTCACATATGATCGGTACATTAGCTCACTTACATTTATCCTATATGGCAAATATTTGCTCAATATTTAAAAGCAATAATATCTTAATATATCGTATGACATCATTTAAATGTTAGTAAATTATATTAATCAAAATTAATACTCAACTCCATGCTAGAATTGCAATATTAAGTGATTGTGACAAGCTTGCCGTCTACCGGAAAATAGTTACGGCTAGTTACGTACTTTGTACAGAAGGTGGCGTCATTTAACGTTTCCCTGGATACGTCGAAAATGGATTCCGCGAAATTTTGTTATAGATTCAAATAAACAATTAATGTCCATTGATTAAACTTCCGCAACTTATGAATACTTTCTAACATACCTACATTAATTGTTATTGTTCCGGCATGTCGGCATCGAAAAATATGTCTTCCCGATTGCAACGTTTTAATCGGAAATGGCGTTTTTGATCACTTGGAAGGGTGTAGATTTATTGTTGAGGAAGGGACAAAATTCGACATATCTTGGCCCCCAATACGCGATATAGCTTGATGTACCTTCGACTAGTGCAATTGGAGTGGTCCAGTCAGTAGTAGAGATGCGCATTATGTGTGTAATGTTTGAGAGTCCGAAACTACGGTATTGCTTTATATAACTATGTAATATTATTTCAGTTTTATAATACGTTTAATTAAAACACCTGGGTACATCTACTGACATTGAAATCTTTACAACTGTTCACATATGATCGGTACATTAGCTCACTTTCATTTATCCTATATGGCAAATATTCGCTCAATATTTAAAACAGTAATATCTTAATATATCGTATGACATCATTTAAATGTTAGTAAATTATATTAATTAAAATTAATACTCAACTCCATGCTAGAATTGCAATATTAAGTGATTGTGACAAGCTTGCCGTCTACCGGAAAATAGTTACGGCTAGTTACGTACTTTGTCCAGAAGGTGGCGGCAATTAACGTTTCCCTGGATACGTCGAAAATGGATTCCGCCATATTTTGTTACAGTTTCTAATAACATTTAATGTCCATTTATTAAGCTTCCGGAACATATGAATACTTTCTAACATACCTACACTAATTGATATTGTTCCGGCTTGTCGGCTTCGAAAAATATGTCTTCCCGATTGCAACGTTTTAGTCGTCATTCGCGTTTTTGATCACTCGGAGAGGTTGTAGATTTATTGTTGAGTAGGTGATAAAATTCGACATATATTGGCCACCTACACGTGATATAGCTTGATGCACCTTTGACTGTTGCAATTAGTTTAGTATAGTCAGTGGTAAAGATGCGTATTATGCGCCTAATGTTTGACAGTTCGAAACTACGGTGTTGCTTTATATAAATATGGAGTATTACTTCACTTTAATAGTATGTTTTATCAAAACACATTTGGGTACATCTACTGACATTGAAATCTTTACAACTGTTCACATATGATCGGTACATTAGCTCACTTACATTTATCCTATATGGCAAATATTTGCTCAATATTTAAAAGCAATAATATCTTAATATATCGTATGACATCATTTAAATGTTAGTAAATTATATTAATCAAAATTAATACTCAACTCCATGGTAGAATTACAATATTAAGTGATTGTGACAAGCTTGCCGTCTACCGGAAAATAGTTACGGCTAGTTACGTACTTTGTCCAGAAGGTGGCGGCAATTAACGTTTCCCTGGATACGTCGAAAATGGATTCCGCGAAATTTTGTTATAGATTCAAATAAACAATTAATGTCCATTGATTAAACTTCCGCAACTTATGAATACTTTCTAACATACCTACATTAATTGTTATTGTTCCGGCATGTCGGCATCGAAAAATATGTCTTCCCGATTGCAACGTTTTAATCGGAAATGGCGTTTTTGATCACTTGGAAGGGTGTAGATTTATTGTTGAGGAAGGGACAAAATTCGACATATCTTGGCCCCCAATACGCGATATAGCTTGATGTACCTTCGACTATTGCAATTGGAGTGGTCCAGTCAGTAGTAGAGATGCGCATTATGTGTGTAATGTTTGAGAGTCCGAAACTACGGTATTGCTTTATATAACTATGTAATATTATTTCAGTTTTATAATACGTTTAATTAAAACACCTGGGTACATCTACTGACATTGAAATCTTTACAACTGTACACACATGTGATCGGTACATTAGCTCACTTTCATTTATCCTATATGGCAAATATTCGCTCAATATTTAAAACAGTAATATCTTAATATATCGTATAACATCATTTAAATGTTAGTAAATTATATTAATTAAAATTAATACTCAACTCCACGCTAGAATTGCAATATTAAGTGATTGTGACAAGCTTGCCGTCTACCGGAAAATAGTTACGGCTAGTTACGTACTTTGTCCAGAAGGTGGCGGCAATTAACGTTTCCCTGGATACGTCGAAAATGGATTCCGCCATATTTTGTTACAGTTTCTAATAACATTTAATGTCCATTTATTAAGCTTCCGGAACATATGAATACTTTCTAACATACCTACACTAATTGATATTGTTCCGGCTTGTCGGCTTCGAAAAATATGTCTTCCCGATTGCAACGTTTTAGTCGTCATTCGCGTTTTTGATCACTCGGAGAGGTTGTAGATTTATTGTTGAGTAGGTGATAAAATTCGACATATATTGGCCACCTACACGTGATATAGCTTGATGCACCTTTGACTGTTGCAATTAGTTTAGTATAGTCAGTGGTAAAGATGCGTATTATGCGCCTAATGTTTGACAGTTCGAAACTACGGTGTTGCTTTATATAAATATGGAGTATTACTTCACTTTAATAGTATGTTTTATCAAAACACATTTGGGTACATCTACTGACATTGAAATCTTTACAACTGTTCACATATGATCGGTACATTAGCTCACTTACATTTATCCTATATAGCAAATATTTGCTCAATATTTAAAAGCAATAATATCTTAATATATCGTATGACATCATTTAAATGTTAGTAAATTATATTAATCAAAATTAATACTCAACTCCATGGTAGAATTACAATATTAAGTGATTGTGACAAGCTTGCCGTCTACCGGAAAATAGTTACGGCTAGTTACGTACTTTGTCCAGAAGGTGGCGGCAATTAACGTTTCCCTGGATACGTCGAAAATGGATTCCGCGAAATTTTGTTATAGATTCAAATAAACAATTAATGTCCATTGATTAAACTTCCGCAACTTATGAATACTTTCTAACATACCTACATTAATTGTTATTGTTCCGGCATGTCGGCATCGAAAAATATGTCTTCCCGATTGCAACGTTTTAATCGGAAATGGCGTTTTTGATCACTTGGAAGGGTGTAGATTTATTGTTGAGGAAGGGACAAAATTCGACATATCTTGGCCCCCAATACGCGATATAGCTTGATGTACCTTCGACTATTGCAATTGGAGTGGTCCAGTCAGTAGTAGAGATGCGCATTATGTGTGTAATGTTTGAGAGTCCGAAACTACGGTATTGCTTTATATAACTATGTAATATTATTTCAGTTTTATAATACGTTTAATTAAAACACCTGGGTACATCTACTGACATTGAAATCTTTACAACTGTACACACATGTGATCGGTACATTAGCTCACTTTCATTTATCCTATATGGCAAATATTCGCTCAATATTTAAAACAATAATATCTTAATATATCGTATGACATCATTTAAATGTTAGTAAATTATATTAATCAAAATTAATACTCAACTCCATGGTAGAATTACAATATTAAGTGATTGTGACAAGCTTGCCGTCTACCGGAAAATAGTTACGGCTAGTTACGTACTTTGTCCAGAAGGTGGCGTCATTTAACGTTTCCCTGGATACGTCGAAAATGGATTCCGCGAAATTTTGTTATAGATTCAAATAAACAATTAATGTCCATTGATTAAACTTCCGCAACTTATGAATACTTTCTAACATACCTACATTAATTGTTATTGTTCCGGCATGTCGGCATCGAAAAATATGTCTTCCCGATTGCAACGTTTTAATCGGAAATGGCGTTTTTGATCACTTGGAAGGGTGTAGATTTATTGTTGAGGAAGGGACAAAATTCGACATATCTTGGCCCCAATACGCGATATAGCTTGATGTACCTTCGACTAGTGCAATTGGAGTGGTCCAGTCAGTAGTAGAGATGCGCATTATGTGTGTAATGTTTGAGAGTCCGAAACTACGGTATTGCTTTATATAACTATGTAATATTATTTCAGTTTTATAATACGTTTAATTAAAACACCTGGGTACATCTACTGACATTGAAATCTTTACAACTGTACACACATGTGATCGGTACATTAGCTCACTTTCATTTATCCTATATGGCAAATATTCGCTCAATATTTAAAACAGTAATATCTTAATATATCGTATAACATCATTTAAATGTTAGTAAATTATATTAATTAAAATTAATACTCAACTCCACGCTAGAATTGCAATATTAAGTGATTGTGACAAGCTTGCCGTCTACCGGAAAATAGTTACGGCTAGTTACGTACTTTGTCCAGAAGGTGGCGGCAATTAACGTTTCCCTGGATACGTCGAAAATGGATTCCGCCATATTTTGTTACAGTTTCTAATAACATTTAATGTCCATTTATTAAGCTTCCGGAACATATGAATACTTTCTAACATACCTACACTAATTGATATTGTTCCGGCTTGTCGGCTTCGAAAAATATGTCTTCCCGATTGCAACGTTTTAGTCGTCATTCGCGTTTTTGATCACTCGGAGAGGTTGTAGATTTATTGTTGAGTAGGTGATAAAATTCGACATATATTGGCCACCTACACGTGATATAGCTTGATGCACCTTTGACTGTTGCAATTAGTTTAGTATAGTCAGTGGTAAAGATGCGTATTATGCGCCTAATGTTTGACAGTTCGAAACTACGGTGTTGCTTTATATAAATATGGAGTATTACTTCACTTTAATAGTATGTTTTATCAAAACACATTTGGGTACATCTACTGACATTGAAATCTTTACAACTGTTCACATATGATCGGTACATTAGCTCACTTACATTTATCCTATATAGCAAATATTTGCTCAATATTTAAAAGCAATAATATCTTAATATATCGTATGACATCATTTAAATGTTAGTAAATTATATTAATCAAAATTAATACTCAACTCCATGGTAGAATTACAATATTAAGTGATTGTGACAAGCTTGCCGTCTACCGGAAAATAGTTACGGCTAGTTACGTACTTTG
>JAODUO010004732.1:0-10904 GCA_025642075.2 Ridgeia piscesae
TGACATAAAGCTAGGTCAACGGAGAGTGAACCAAAACACACTGACAAGTGATGTCGTAGTAATGTAGTGCTGTCAAGAAACATGTCACATAAACCCAACTCAATCGGTAACACACAATGTTATCCACACACATTGAACCAAGGCAGGTTGACATAAAGATGAAACATGCGGTACAGAAAGGGTATCATAGGAAGAACCCATAATATAAACAAGTTCTGGTACCTCGACAACTGGAGGCTGGCAATCGACAATTATATTCGAACCAGAACCTGTTTAAATAGCAACACAAATTCTGGTACCCCTCAATCACAGGGTTGTAACTCGAAAATATATATCGAACCAGAACTTGGTGTACACAGATGGAGGAATATCAGGGAACAGGCAACAAGCGGTCCTGAAAAAAGGGAATCATAGAATGATCCCAGTAGATATAAACAAGCTCTGGTACCTCGACAACTGGAGGCTGACAATCGACAATTGAAAAATCGAACCAGAACCTGTTTAAAAACGGTCAGTCAAACTCCGGTACCCCGCAATCATGGGGTTATAACTCGATTATGTAGGATCGAACCAGAGTTTGAGTGACATTAAGCCAGATCCAGTACCTCGCAAGCATGAGGTTATAACTCGGAAACGTAACTCCGACCCGGAAGTGGCTTATAAAGGAAGCGTAATATCATAAAATGGAGGTGGAAATGTAGTAAATAACGTACAGGTCACATGACAGTAGTAGAAAAAACACAGATGGTGTATGTGTTTTTATTTTGTTTTTTTGGTTTATTTTTTTGAAAATTTTAATGTTAATTTATTGTTGTGAAACACAAGAACCGTGAAAAAAAAAGCATCCATGCAAAAGACTTAGTTAGTATATAGAACAAGCATGAATTATCGTTGGTTGGAACACAGAACATTTTGTCACGCCTTACTGAGGAACAGCGCCGCCCCACGGATAGACCTGAAGTACAGCCGGTCCCCGGTTGGGCTGACATGGACTCCATCGTTGCAGACAAGGGATTTGTAATCTAACAGCATGCCGCGGTGCTTCCAGAAATGAATAGCGGGGAAAAACGATATTAAACGGCGCAATTCCGCATTAACCACATCGACCAAAACATATAACCGGGACGGAGAGTGTTTCAGTGCAGCGACGGTGTGTGCGCGATAGCCGGAAGGGGGGTAACGATAGCAAAGTTGACAAATGGCCACTTTAGTAAACCCGTCGACGCGGACGAAATGTCGAGCGATGTTTAGAAGATCTATAGCCAGCTGCAGTGGTTCACAGCTGGGTCGGTTGAGATCATTACCACCGAGGGTAAGGATAGCCTTAGTGGCGTGGGCCTCGGAAATCCGCGGGGCAGCGTCGTTGACTAAGCCGAGATGGCCCCCCCGCGGGACACAACAGACAAAGAAAAGCGAACTGGGTCAAGTCCGCATTTACAAGACCTGTGCCGACAATATCTGCGAAACGGGAGGCGAAACTGTCACCAATCAGTACGAACGAGTCTGATCCGATGGTGAAGCAGTACCGCCGGCAAGCCGATACAGGTGATGCCATTTAAGCAAATGGGCGTAATTTACGCACAAAGAAAACGTCCCGTCACGAATATGGAATAAGGTCACAAGTAAAAACCGGGAATAAGTTCAAATCCGAAAAGGAAACATCAATAAACGTACACAACAGTAATAGATGACATGGAACAAATTCTGCAACCACTGTCTCAATAAACAGAAATTAATATCGAATAAAACAGAAATATACATACTAAATAACAGATCACTTTGTTCGATTCGGGAACTGGGATATGGGGATTTTCCATTGTGTCCTCTCATGGGCAGCCACCAACGGTAGGGGTGGAAGGCTAGACTATTTTGGATTCACATTGTCAGTAACAACCATAAATTTCTTTTGTTATACCAAGAATTTTATTTGTCTCCTGCTTGATCCTAGTGTGATCATTCGCATTATTGATTGTCATTACTGTGTCAGGTTTATGTTGACGGTCCTCATGTCTAAATGCAGTCTACATCCTTAATTGGTCATCTGACATTAATTAGCAGTCTTACTTTGTACCGTTTATTCATGCGTTTTTCGCTCTTCGATCAATTACCATTGGTCACCTGTTTGAAGTCTTAGCACTCTTCAAAACATCGTGGCTCCTCACCTTGTACAACTCTCAATATTTTCTCCATAGATCGTGTCGGTACGACCACCACCTTAAACATTGAAGTACGTCTCCTGCCATTTTCTTCATACTGGCAAAATTCTCAGCATTGTGCATTATTGCACATGACACTGCCTTACACATTTTCGTTGCCACTTACGGTGCGTCATTAGCGTGACTTTTGTTCAATCTATTTACACCAGATTGACTTTAGAAGTGGTATGTTATTTTGAGTACGTAGCTAAAAGACACTTTATAGATAATATAACTTAATCATGTACCATGAACATTTAGCATTATCTGTAGTTACCAGCAACGATAAACCTTGAAATTGATGATATTACACAATGGTCACTAAAAAACATTTATGTTTAATATAATGAATTAGCAGAGTTTATTATTATGATGTTGTTAGCTCTTTATTTTTATTAAATATGATCAAGTTAATTGGAAGTATTTAATTTGTTAAATTTCAATGTGTTACTCGTTTGTAAGAGCATTATGAAAACTTATCATGAACATGCACACATAAATTATGCCACTATCTATTTATAATTCACATATAATTACAGAAGTAAAAGTTTATACAAATTCTGTAATTTTATGTTGCCATTAATCAATTGCTCCAGTAGTGGTATTAATCACTACATTTTGATGAAAATGAGAAGAGAATCCGTGTTTCGATATTAGTGTCTAGTAGAGCATTTTATCTATCCATGTCATTTTTTATGTATCTTAATATTACCATAATATCATTTATCAATAAGTTTGACGTTCTGAATATGTATTATCACTGTTTGTTTATCTGTTATTTGTTAGTTAGCCACCAGTGTATATTCAGTACATTGTAATTTGTCATAATGTGATATCTCAACGTTCAGTACATGAACTTATCTGAATATTGCATCTCTTACTTATAAATGCCATGCTTTATGTCTACATTATTAACGAGTGCACATTCATCATTACATTAACTTTAGTATCCAGCATACATAATGTCAACATCCTGATAAGGGAAAAATATAACATGTCACCTTGTAATAATATCGTTACCTTGTGATCATGAATGCAGTATTTACGAACATCAGTAATATCCATTAGCAGAATTGTTTAACGGAAGATATCTAGATTCAACTATACTGTATATGCCAGTATTGACAATGTCTGATAATGTTGCATGTCAACTACTCATAGTACAACGCTTTACGCAAAGACAATCAACTATATAAAACAGTCAAACATATTTTAGAGATGAGCACGACATATTTACATGTAATTAATACATTTAGATTGTATGTTTATGAAATATTTGATCATATAATATACAATGGTTAATACAGCATATTGTATAGAAATGAATACAATGTATGTCTTATGTAGATCTTTAGCATCATATTAACATATTTGTTAAGCATTGACGTTTCGTAAGCTGTAGTACTAGTACTGTCTCATTCGCTTATATATATACATAGACTGACATTCACGTATCAATATTATTAAATAATGTCACTATAGCATATTATTCACAATAAATATTCTATGCATGAAGTTCAAGTAAAATTAGTAAAAATTATTTTTAAACATGTAGTAATCTAAATTATTTTAGTTCCACATTATGAATTTAAGGTTCATGGTGAGATGTGATTTTAAAAAATACAATCTATGACAACTTTTTATAACGTTATGCTAATAGCATTGGAAGCGTAAGTACTTGCATAATATAAATAATACTGAATTGTTAATATAATTATGTAATATAATACAAAAGTAGTAATTGGTAAAATATTGTTCATACTCGTTGTATTCATACTAACATGTCAGTAAGTATCATTGACCAAAATGACGGTATATTAGTACATGTTGGTAATCACTATTACTAACTTGCCAGTTTGTAGTTAACAGAGTCAGTCATGACATTGTGCTTGAAGCATAAGTTGCTCGTAAGTTGTGTACTTAACATGTGACATGTTTAAAATAGAACACTATTTATTACTCATTCACTCTTTCTGATATTGCAACTGTTTATGTAACTTCGAATACCTAAATCACTGCAAGCGCAATCAAGAACAACGTCATGATGAACCACCTGAGCATATTTGACGACTATCATCTAACATTACCAAAACAAGTTATGAACGTTTTTGCGAAGTAGTACAACGTAGTACTAAGTAAGGATACATTTGTTATGTCGATAGTCACTTCATGTCATGTATAACTAATGTAACTGAATAAATTATATCAGTTGCTTCACTAGAAATATACATAGAACATACAGTGATTCAGCAACACTATTATTAGAGATTAAACTGGCATAGTATAATGAGTATCATAAAGACCAAGATTGGTAGCAGATGATACTGATCCACAAAAGTATACTGTGATATCATATGTGATGTCAAGAATGAAATCTATGCAGAATAGAGCGAATGTCGAACAGGGAGCTGTAGATGTTCCAATATGACAGAGTTCGAATAAAGTGAAATTGAGTGGCATATAGATAATTTCTGTAAACAAAAGAAATTTGTTGATATGATTTTGCCTATGTGAATAAAATGTTATACTAACAGTGGTATGGCAGTCATCTATTGGAAACATGTCATTTAGGTCGATGACAAAGTTGTTATTTAGACGATATTTGCGTTTTATGATATTAGTTGTCTTTAATGAGACAGTCGTGTTGCACGACTTTTTCAGCATCAAGTTTGACAATTTCTTTGATTTGAACATTGGTTTTATAGTATTATTACAATTACGTGACGATTTCTTTGTCGTAAATTACCCCATTGCTGAATGGATCAGTGTATACGGCTTCGGCGGTATTTCACATCGGACAGACTGTTCGTACTACTGGTGACAGTTCGCTCCCGTTCCGCAGAAGTACGCGCACAGTCTTGTTCAATGGCGGACTTGACTCCAGTTGTTTTTTTCTTTGTCCGCGGGGCATCTGTTATAACACGCTGCCCCGGATTTCGAGACGCATAATTGCTATCCTATACTCGGTGGTATTCTCTACGACAGTGTAACACTGCACTGGCTTAGATCTTCTAAACATGTCGCATTTGTCCTCACGGTATTACTAAGCCATTTTCACTTGCTATCTTCCTTCCGATCGACAACCGTCGTCACTGAAACACTCTCGTCCCTTATAGTTTGTCGATGTGGTTAATGCGAATGCGCCTGTTTAATATCGCTTCCGCATATTCTGAACGGGCTGTTAGATTAAAACTTGCTCAACGATGAGTCATGTACCCAACCGACCTGTACTTCAGGTCTACGTGGCGGGTGCTAGTAAGGCGTGACAATGTTTGGTTCCAACCAACGTAGATTCATGCTTGTTCTAAACTGAATAAGTTTTCAGGATGCTTTTTTTGTTAGGTCTTGTGCCAACAATAATTAACATTAAAATTCAAAATACATGAAAACATAACCACTGTGCAACTGTCATGTGACCTGTACGATTACAGCATTTCCACATGACCATTAGAATTGCTTCCTTAAAGCCACGGAGTACGTTTGAGTATAACCTCAGCTTCGACGGACGGCTAACATCAAACTCTGGTATAACATAATAGTTAAATTTATGTTGCGGGTGGTTGCTGACTTTAAATGTGAATCCAAATAGTTCTGCTTGCCAGCCTACCAGTTGGTGAGGTACCAGGCGTTGCATATCTATGGGAAATTCAGATCCCCTTTTCAGCCGCGTTCTGTTTCCGAATCGAACAAGTGGTCGATTTATTTAGTACGTATAGGTACCGTTTGTTTCATTTAAAGTGTGTCTGGTTGAAAAACATGTGTTGCAGACTATTGTTCCAATGTTATATTATGGGTTCGTTTATGATCCCTTTTTCGATTTGAACTTATTCCCGTTTTATTGTGGACTTATTCCATATTGTAGGACTTTTCTTGCTGCTAATACTACGCATCATTTGCTTATGGCATCCCGATGACCAGCTTTGCACGGTGTACTGCTTACTCGATCAACTCGTGTCAGTATGTTTGGTACAGTTGCCTCGATTTGGACAGTTTTGCGCAAATTCTTTCAATGATGCGACTTGAACCAGTGCTTTTACTTTTCTGTTTTCCGGGGGGGGCCATCAGCTTAGTCAAACGACGCTGCCCCAGCGATCCGAGGCCCACGCCACCTTAAGCTATCTTTTCTGGAGGTTTAAGTCCAACCGACCCAGCTGTGAACCACTGCAGCTGGCAAAAATTTCAAAACTCGCTGAAATTTCGTCGGTGCGGATTTCAGTAAATTGCCATTTGCCAAATTTGCTTGTTACCCCCTTCCGGCTATCAGACGCACAAACGTCCTTTTTTCACGAAACACTTCCGTCAAACGGTTAGTACATGTATCGGTCATGTGTTAATGCAAGGCCGATTAAACGTTTTTCCACCGCAATTCATTCTGGAGCACGCAGGAATGTTTACATGACAAATCCCTATGGTCGCAAGATGGATCCATTCAGCCCAACCAGGGACCTGCGTACTTCATGTTTCACGTGGGCACTGCATTTCTCGAGGCGTGACATGCTTTGTGTTCTAAACCAACGTAATTCTGCTTGTTCAGAATTGACTAATAAGTCATTTATAGCATGAGATGCTTTTCAATTTTTACGGTTTGAGATTGACACAATAGCCATTAACTTAGATTACTTCAAAAAATGAAACTCGCAAACGAGCAAATGAAAATTATGCAGATCTACACAGTCTGTGTCATTTCTGCCTACTCTGCTGTGACCTTTACGTTATTAACTACTCGTTACCACCTGACCATATGTTATGATTTGACGGCTCTTGTAGTGAAATCTCACTTCATGGGAGAGAGTTACAAAGTTTCCGCATGTTACAACGCTACATGCTTGCGTATGTGTTGAAAGTGGATCCTGGTTATGTCATCAAACACTTCACCTACTGATACACCTTCGAGTTATACAGCCGCCATCAGAGTGCTTGGGGAAGGGATTTTGAACTGACCTTTTTAAATAGGTCTGGTCGATTTTTAATAAGACTCATTGTAGCCTCCAGTTGTCGATGGTACCAGAGCTTGTTTATATCTACTGGGATCATTCTATGATTCCCTTTTTTCAGGACCGCTTGTTGCCTGTTCCCTGATATTCCTCCATCTGTGTACACCAAGTTCTGGTTCGATATATATTTTCGAGTTACAACCCTGTGATTGAGGGGTACCAGAATTTGTGTTGCTATTTAAACAGGTTCTGGTTCGAATATAATTGTCGATTGCCAGCCTCCAGTTGTCGAGGTACCAGAACTTGTTTATATTATGGGTTCTTCCTATGATACCCTTTCTGTACCGCATGTTTCATCTTTATGTCAACCTGCCTTGGTTCAATGTGTGTGGATAACATTGTGTGTTACCGATTGAGTTGGGTTTATGTGACATGTTTCTTGACAGCACTACATTACTACGACATCACTTGTCAGTGTGTTTTGGTTCACTCTCCGTTGACCTAGCTTTATGTCACAGGTTGTTGACTGCGACAAATTATTCCGACTTCAATACTTCGCTTGTCAGTGTGTTTTGTTTCCATCACAGTTGACCTGGATTTAGGACATTTTTGACAGCAAAAATTACCTACAACTTCAATTGTCAGTGCGTCTTGGTTCAATCACAGATGCATTTGTACTGGTTTTGCTGAATACTTTCCGGTGTTTCGTTGGATTTTTCACAGATGCCACCACAAAAACGCCGTGTCCACGTGACAAGAACGCAGACGGGAAAGCTTCGAAAACGAGCGCCAGCTGCTGCCGGGACGCCAGCTGCCGAACCAGTATGACACCGCTGAGACTGCAATTTTACTGGAGGGTTTTTCCACAGGTTTCCCAATTCACTATGATGGTCCCCAGGGCATGCGTCATTCGAGTAACCACCAATCAGCACTGCAGGCAGCAACAATAGTTGAGCAAAAACTCCGCCATGAAATTAGTTTAGGTCGTGTTGCTGGTCCATTTCAGGAAATACCCTTCCCCAATTTCCAAAGTTCTCCTCTTGGATTAGTTCCAAAGCATGATCCTGGTAAATTCCGGCTTATTCACGATCTGTCATTTCCAAAAGGTGATTCCATTAATTTTTATACATCAAAGGAATTTACAACTGTCCAATATGAATCATTAGACAGGGTGGTGGAGCTAGTCATGTCATGCGGTCCTCGTTGTTTAATTGCTAAGGCCGATATACAAGAGGCGTTTCGACTCATTCCAATTAGACCGCAAGATTACCCATTACTGGGGTTCACTTGGCAAGGAATGTTCTACCATGACAAAGTGCTCCCTATGGGTTCAGCAGTTAGTTGCCAGACATTCGAACATTTCAGTCGTGCCCTGCAGTGGATCCTGCAGTCACATTTCAATGTTGTCAACGTCACTCATTTGCTCGACGATTTCATCTTTGTTGGTTCATATAATGAGCCCACTTGTCTCAATTCCTTGCTTTCTTTCGAGAATCTTGCTCAAGAGATGTGCATCCCATTAAATAAGACCAAGAGATGTCTTCCTGCCACATGCCAAATTGTTTACGGTATTGAGATTGACACTAATGCCATGCAACTTCGTTTACCTCAGGAAAAACTAGCAAAGGCTCTGTCTTTAGTGAACCGCATGGCAAAGTGCCGCAAAGTTATTTTGCGAGATCTGTTATCACTAATTGGTCTGCTCTCATTTGCAGACCAATTAGTGATAACAGATCTCGCAAAATAACTTTGCGGCACTTTGCCATGCGGTTCACTAAAGACAGAGCCTTGCTAGTTTTTCCTGAGGTAAACGAAGTTGCATGGCATTAGTGTCAATCTCAATACCGTAAACAATTTGGCATGTGGCAGGAAGACATCTCTTGGTCTTATTTAATGGGATGCACATCTCTTGAGCAAGATTCTCGAAAGAAAGCAAGGAATTGAGACAAGTGGGCTCATTATATGAACCAACAAAGATGAAATCGTCGAGCAAATGAGTGACGTTGACAACATTGAAATGTGACTGCAGGATCCATGCAGGCACGACTGAAATGTTCGAATGTCTGGCAACTAACTGCTGAACCCATAGGGAGCACTTTGTCATGGTAGAACATTCCTTGCCAAGTGAACCCCAGTAATGGGTAATCTTGCGGTCTAATTGGAATGAGTCGAAACGCCTCTTGTATATCGGCCTTAGCAATTAAACAACGAGGACCGCATGACATGACTAGCTCCACCACCCTGTCTAATGATTCATATTGGACAGTTGTAAATTCCTTTGATGTATAAAAATTAATGGAATCACCTTTTGGAAATGACAGATCGTGAATAAGCCGGAATTTACCAGGATCATGCTTTGGAACTAATCCAAGAGGAGACTTTGGAAATTGGGGAAGGGTATTTCCTGAAATGGACCAGCAACACGACCTAAACTAATTTCATGGCGGAGTTTTTGCTCAATTGGCTGCCTGCGTGCTCTTGGTGGTTACTCGAATGGCATGCCTGGGGAACCCAGTGGAAACCGAAATTTTTGAATTGTATCCAATGGTCTGTCTATTTGCACCTGGTTCTCGCGGTAGAAGTTTTTCCGTTTACTTACCCTGCGGTGTATCGCGTGGACACGGCGTTTTTGTGGTGGCATCTGTGAAAAATCCAACGAAACACCGAAAGTATTCAGCAAAACCAGTACAAATGCATCTGTGATTGAACCAAGACGCACTGACAATTACGTTGTAGGTAATTATTTTTATAAAACAGTCCAGATCCAGGTCAACTGTGATTTGGGAAAAAGAACTGACAAGCGAAGTATGGCGGAAAACTTCGCAGTCAACAAACCCGTGACATTAACTGGTCAAGCGAGGACCAAAACATTGAAATGATGTCGTACACTGCAGTGCTGTATGAAACATGTCATAAACCCAACTCAATAGTAACACACAATTAAAAACACATTAACCAAGGCAGGTTGACATAAAGATGAAACATGTGTAAAGAAAGGGTTCTCTTCCGACTTGCACATCGGACAAATGTATTATACAATTCTGATTAGATCGACAAAGCGACTAGTGCAATGGCTAGATTCGAACCAGACCAGGTTCCAAATTTAGACCAGCAGTGTTGCTAGTTAGAGCATCATTTACAGAGCTTCGTAACTCGCATACATATGAACCAGAACTTGTCGTCAATATGGACTTGTCTCTCGGGCGTTATTTTTTCCTGTGTCTGTATCATCTTGCAGGATTCATTACACATCTGCAAAAGTTTAATCAAAATTTTGATAACAGAGTTCGTAAAAGTTTGGACCGACATGATCTAAAATTGACTATTAAGTCGAACCAGAACTATGTAAAAACCCGACAGTCAAACTCAGCTACCCCGCAATCATGGGGTTATAACTTTATGTAGGATCGAAGAGTTTAGTGACATTAAGCCAGATCAGTACTCGCAAGCATGAGGTTTTATTGTCCAGCTCGTGACGGTGTTAAGTCCTCCTTGCAATTAACAATTCGCCATGCAAAACACCAACACGTTGGCAGGCCCATTGTTCTCGAAATCAATTCACAGTCACACAACTGTCCTGTTGTACACATATGTCGCTATTTACATACCCGTGGCTCCTCACCAGGACCACTTTTTGTTTTCCCAGACAAAACACATCGCAACATATTTTTCATCTCAACTATCAGCATGTCTTTCTCATGCGGGTTACGACCCCAGCCTTTACAAATGTCATTCATTTAGAATATGTGCTGCCACTACTGCAGCAACGCGGGGG
>JAODUO010004735.1:0-7500 GCA_025642075.2 Ridgeia piscesae
ATAGCACTGCACCAACTTGTCTACATAATTATCACGTTAATTATTTACTGACATCAGTTAGTCAGTGTTGTTTAATTATGTACAATGTGTTCAAACAGTTGCTTCACTAATATGCCTGCCTGAATCCAATCAACACTTAGTATATTAGTGCAAACCGCTATGTATGGATTTTACAGTCCCGTAGGAATCGGATGCCCAAAGTGAGATAGAGATTGATTTGAATTTATTTGGGTATGAATTAACAATACAGTGATGAATATGAATATACAAAGATCTTGGGATACAAATTTTTAGACCTGTAAAACCCAAACTCCAAGATGGCCGCCTTCACTCATGGAAAATAAAAACAATTGCATATCTCTAGAACTACTTGACAAACTTCAATGATGTTAGACTGTATTGTATGGTTTGCAAGCATTTCTGATACTCTGGAATATGTTTCAGGTCGATAGTAGGTCAAGATCACGCAGGAAGGTCAATGTAAAGGTCATTTTTGACTGGTTTCAAGTCGAAAGTCAAAACAGAGTGTTAATTTGTTTTTATTACAGCATAACACTAGAATACAAACTTGCAAACACCAAGTAGGCACACGTATGTATATACAGACGTTCATGTTCAATGTCAAAATCTGAATACCAATAAGCAAATAGAAGCAATTACCAATAATGAACTGCACTGCATGTCAAGCAACCTATTTAATTTTGTCCTGAAACACATACAGGGAGATACACAGACAACACATTGAATGAGATTAACTTTGGGTGAAAGTAAAAAATGTAAAGGTTAGATTCTTTAAACATACAAATACAACACATCTATTATGGGACATGGCATGTTGAACACTTATTGATTTAAACCAGTGGTAGACAATCTTCTGATAATGTCTTCCTTGTTCACCTACTGCAACAGTCATACATCATCTTCATCTGCTATCATCCTGTAGTCAGGAAGGTTGCTGCAGTCAGAATTATGGCATTTGCAGAAAGCGGTGCAAGGGAGGTTGCTCTTCTTGCATGAGCAGTGACCCTTGCAAGCTGTCTTGTAACCACATTTGATCAGTTCCAAGACGGCAACTGGTGCTGATTTGTAGAGACACCGGACTGGGTCATATTCGTCCCCGGCAAGGGTCCATCCATTTTCCTCTAGGGGCAGTAGGCATAGGTGAGTTGATGTATAGCTTTTGTCGCTCATAGCCACACTGTTGGTGCGTAAAATATGGGGCATCAGTGTTGCTCTGGTCGGGGGAAACTTCTCGCCCTCCAGATTACTGGACCTGAATAGTTCCCAACGCAAAGCTGGTGTGGTAGTTGCACCAACAGAGCTGTTTACTGATCAAACAAACTTCTTGATTGGTTGCAGTTCTTCGGGCAGCTCACCGTCCACCAGCTCATGGCTTGTGAGCACCCCTTCGCCAAGGAGTTGGAAGACAGACACGATGGGGTCATCATTGGGTAAGGATAGGTACGTTGTGATGCAACTCTTCTTTGAGATGCCAACAAATGTCCCTCCCCGATCTGCAACTGTGAAGTTATGGAAACCAATGAGACCTTGACACTTCTCTCGCCCAATGACAGTTATACGCTCACGAATGTTGATGGATCGATACTTGTCACCTTTTCCAGTGAGGACATTGAGCTTGGTGAATGCACCACGTCGTCCATGAGCCACAAGGTCCATCAGGAAATTAAGTACGTCAAAGTCAGGCGACCACACATCTATGTCTCTGAGAGTGGAGTCACCGATGGCATCAATTACATGCAAAGGAATCATGGTGTCATCCTCCTCGTGATTGTGAGTGGATATCGACTCAGCCAAGGAGTGGGGTTAATTGATCTGAACTGTGGTACCTTTTACGACCACCACCTTTCTCTTCGATCCTTTATATTCCTCCAGTACGGCATTACCATGCATGTTGAAGAGGAGCGCCTTTGTGTTTGAGGCAGAGAGCAGCTCTTTGATGGTAATCTTAGCAATGTCCATCTCGTCATGGATCGCAAACTTCATCTCCTTTCCCTGTGCTCGCTTGGCAATCGTCTTCTGTTTCAGTGATTGAGCGATGTCATAACAGTCAAATATGAAGCGCTCCTCGTCGTACGACTGCAACATACTTGTTATTCTCTTGACAAAGGCATCCTTGAAATTGATGATCTTCTTCATGCCTCGACTTTTCTTGCATGACTGTAATGTTTTAAAACTGTTAATTTCCTAAATTAATGGCAGTGGAGCATATTCATTTAAGCTGTGTCATATAACTGAGATTATCACGTGTGGACAGAGGTGTTAGGTCCTGTTTGTGTCGGTTGGTACAGTTGTACGCAACACAGGAAATAACCGTATTTGTTATTTCACAATGGATGTTTAACCAGCAACCCTCCAAATGGTGTGGATGTTTAAAGTACAGTTACGTTGCTCACACCAGTATCAACCACCGAACTGGCCACAATTTGTGTAGATAATCCACTTGGTATGTTAACCTCAGGCTAAACTCATTTCGAAGTCACAGCCCTTCCCCTGATGACTAATCTGGAGCCTACCCCATTAATTAATCACCACTCCTTTTGTCAAGGAACCCAGTGATAAATGTCCAGATCACTACCCTCAACCAACTCAATTCACTCACCGCTAGCCGCTGCTGGCCTACTCCAGAAATTAATCATGAACTGTCTTATTTTGGGGGGCACAGTGACACACCATCAAGTTTAAAATGTCGTCTTCCTAGACTTTTTTCCATTTATTTTTACAATTCTATTCTATATATCCTGCCAGTGGGTACATCACTTTCTGCCTTGCAAGAAGATGGCAGCCAGTGGTCCACGGCGGCTTCAGTGCAACGAGCCAGCTTGTCATTCTGGTCTATAAAAAATTATTAATAAATATTAATAATATTAATGAAAAATATGAATGATCTAACTCTGTGAAGTTTATATATTTGTGTTCATAAGCAAGTGTGTATTTCCATAGGTTCATGAGCGCACACCAGCACACGAGCACAAGTGTATAGTAAACTTGCAAACACAGGCACACGCACGAACGCGCGCAACCGCACGCGCACACACACACATTATATATTCCGCGGTATCGGACGTACATTTCGGACATTTTAGCTAAGCACATCAAGGGATAGAAAGTGCCACAACTTTGAACTATCAGATATTATAAGAACCCAGTAGGACATAATTGTCCCATATCACGTTTGTTCCTTCCTGTAATCATTTTAGTCATACAGTGAAAAACATGCATGTTGTCGGTCGTATTCACAGGGACCTAAACTAAATGTTTCACCCTAGTAAGGTTATGTACAAAACTCTGTTATGTGTGAGGGTACATTGCAAATAGTATGTCATATATCCATCTCTTCACTAAACCCAATACAATTATGAGTTTGTGTTGTATAGAAAAATAAGAGATGAATTTGTTCTGTGTCGGACGTACTTTTATTTGATGTCGGACGTACTCGTGTGAACAACTAAGTAGTTATAATTATGATTATATTTTCCAAATCAGGTATCCATATTGACAGAAACACAATTAGGAGCTTGGATTAAATCATCTCTGGCTATAGATGTTGACAGTCAGACACTTTAAATTCAAAATGTTGATATTGTTCACCGTCCAGCCACTGAGATCAAACAAACCATATCAAAACAATTAGAACATAAACTGTCCATGACTTCAGCAACATATGGTGTATCAGTCTTCTTGATGACAACAACATTTGTAGAAGTACTGTATATTGCCAAATTTCATTGACTCTCAGTTAGATAGTAAACACCTTAATATTATTATGAAGATAAAACAGTACAATTGCAAACAAATACGTTCACCATACATGTTATTCAAAGATCATTTTATGAGCTACTTTTATAAATAATAAAACAATATAACCGACACAAACAACAAAAACATATATCTTAAGGTCGCATTTGTAAACTCATTTTAACCGTAATAATAGTTTCCAATTATGTTAGTATTTTACTTTATTATTAATTTATTAATATATTTTATTACTTATATATTGCTGATAAGTGTAGCTTACGAACTAGGATTTTCACATATGGAGTCATAGCGTAAAACTGTATTCGTTGACAGGCCTGTTCAATCAAGCACCATATCGAATTATTTAGGAAGCATTCACAAGCGGAAATTCAATTTTTGTAACAATATCCACCAATATCTGTGATTACTCTTGTTAACGGCTGAGTGATCCTGAGCACGTACAGTGAAGGAACTTGCACAATTTCCGTAACCGCTGGAAGAGGACACAAGCCTGGCATTATTCGACTGATTGTCCGAAACTCTTTTATAAAATACGCTACATCTCGTTCCACGTACAAGCGTTGATGAAAAGTCACAGCAAATGCGTTAGATATCTTCCATATACCTGATGGTAGTCGCGTCTCGACACTCCTATTGACAATGAGAATAAGGGATAACGCGCGGCCCTCAGAAGGGGTGATTCAGTCGGTAGTTTTCAATCGACTCTTGGTGATCGCAATTATGTAAGAAACCAGTCATTTAAATTATAACTTGGATATTATATATCAATGAAAGCAAAGAGGCGCAGATGATAAATTTACTCAAACACGTATATACATGATATCTTGAAACTAACCTCCAAGAGAGAGACCTAAGAAGTCCCGTTCTTCTGGGGACTCAATTGAGACAAGGTCCGCTCCACTGGCGTAGGAACGACAATAGTCTCTGGCCGCGGCCCGGTTGATTCGTTTTGTAGTGACAATTTTGTAACAGGTCCGTTTGCCGCTTGGGTCCATCCAACATCTGACATCTACAGTAAGGGCATGGTAAATTGTATAAACCGGATCTATTGTTTCCATAAAATAGTTTATTAGCAATTACATCAGCTAATTCAGTAATAATACATTTTGTAATTTTATTTGCTGTTTTATTCAAATGGTTATGGATTCATGGTTTTCTTTCTACCATTCGCTTAAAATGATGTTCCTAATTTGTTTGTTTAGAACGCGGTCGTAGTTATCTTATTAAAAAATTTAGCTAGGCCTTTGCGGTTTCACCAAACAAGACCTGATTAAATATACACCAGATGAAGTAACATAGTTGTGATTGTGAAGTAATATATTGACGGAGTGTTGGCAAGCCATATGGCTTGAAGTAACATTTAACTGTTCAGAGATCGGTTCATTTAGTTTCTAGTTGGGTATACGTGTGTTAATTTATATAGCGCGTTGTTATATTTTATCAAACCGTAACAAGAATAACTGTGACGACTGCAGTCAAAGTATGTGTGATGAGGCACAGTGAAGGCACATATACATTAAATAAAACTTCCCCCCCGATATGGACCTGACATTTTGTTGGACATGTAATATTCAGCCAAAGTGTGATCAATAACTTTAACAAACTTAACTAATTAATAATCAGTATCCCACATTACCGGCTTGTTGCTCTTGTACGTTGTTTGACAGCAACGTGCAGTGAATCTGCTCCATGAGAGATATCTGGCGTTCGTTAATCGCCTGAAGCATGGATATCATCTGCTCCATCCGGACAAACTGTCGGTTGTTGACGTCGTCACTGGAACACTCGTCTGTAGTAGGCTGAGTCGTCACACGTCTGTACGAGACGCACAGCACCAGGGCGCACCACAGCATGACTTCAACCGACGGCATCGCCTTCCTTTATAGACTGGAATGGTACAACGAAGAGCAATTGGAGCATAAGACGTTATATTAAAAGAACTAACACCTGTTGTTTGAACTGCAAAATGGTATATATTATGTTGAATATAGTCACAGCAAGTGTTCATACTATGTATACGTAACTTCGAGATTACGGCTAGTTGGTGTATTCTGTACAAGAACAAAAACATGTATTACAAATAGTTACCGAACTGTGAATCCACCTGGTGATTAACAACTTTGCAACCAGGGGATTAACCCTAGATTATAAGTGGAAATGTTAGGCTTATTGAAAGTCCAAGTCATTTTATATGAGCGTACCAACTGAACGCCTTTCTGTACTATATATCGACTATACATTATGTTAGCACTCGTTAGATTGGCCGATAATTTGTTCCATTCATGTATAACCGTGTGGAGAATCATTATCATATGTAAGCTACATCTTCGCCTTTATGTCGTCTATCATTCTGAAGTAAAAAGAAATAATTTGTATAAATATTTTCATACCCATTCAACATTAAAAACGGTTCATACCCATTCAACCTTTAACAAAACTGCTTTCAATTTAAACACACACTGTATTGACCAACATTACGGTTACTGGGAGAGGATTTTAGAAATGTCATAGTGACTTGCTAGTTTTACTTATATGAGTGACTATGGAGCCAGTAGGTCAACACTAATGACCTATTGCCTGCGTATGTATACACTGGTGCTGGATTGATACGAGTATCAAACCAGCACCAGTGTATACATACCAGCACTATTGTATACGTGTAGTACATACATACGATATTTCAAAGTATCGCGATATTTGCACAAGTTTGATACCCATACTTTGTGGTATCGCGATATTCGCTGTATATTGAATTTCGTCGATATTCGTCGATCTTTCGATATTGTCGATCTTTCGATACGTCAACGTCGATCTCTTCGATACCGTCGATATTTCGGGACCGTCGATCCATTAGATGCCATCGATCTATTCGATACCTTCAATGTTATGAATCCATTCGATGGAAACCACCGACCCGAACGTCGGGGTTACATAAGTATTGGCCGAAATACATGTATGACGCCAGCATAGAAAACACCGTGGACCTCGACAAGGTGGCGCCATTCACAATTCATTGGTCATACGATGTCTAAAACGGTTTTGGAAATATTTTGGAAGAATAACGCCACTAATTTATTTCTGTTTGATTATAATGTAGATGCAAATGAATTCAGATGTATCATTTACATGTTCCTTAATGTTCATTGATGCAACAAAATATTTGATGATTCAAGGAAGGGAGGAGAGGTATCGAAGGAGATGTATCGAACAACCACAACTCGGCTCGGATAGAGATTTCACTGTGTAGGTGCGTCAGATGTGTAATTGTTGCAACTCCTGGAATGAATCTCTCCATTCCTCCAATTCCTTCAACTTCTCTTCGGGGACTGGATTTCGCATGCATCTTTTGAAATATCGCGTAACAGGGCTGTGCCTTGTATGGTTACTGACCAATGGGGCAGATGCTGAAGACCTGAACCTTCATTCGGTACTCCATTATGTCCATTGATTGACATGTCGTTGTTTATGTACCACAAAAACCCGAGGTAGTTCCCATTCCCTTCTATCATGAGGAAACAGTGACACATTTTTTGAATGTCCTCATTGATTGCCACTAGTTCGTTTCTGAAGTGAGTCAAAACTCCCATAAGGCTGTTGTTGAGGTCTGGTCCTGTGAAGAGCACACAGTTGAGGGAGACACCACCATTCCAGGTTAAACACTTCTAATAGGGGATTTGGCATGACATGCGTGGCTTGCAAGGGCGAAGCAGCCCTAAAATGATG
>JAODUO010004736.1:0-10105 GCA_025642075.2 Ridgeia piscesae
TAATTTCCCTTTTTGGGCGTAAACCATTTTTATGTCGTAGTTTGGTTTAATTTTTCAAAAAACGGGGTTAGCCCTTTCCTGGTAGGTCCCCCCCCGAGCCCCGTCCGTCAATTGGGAAACCTGTTGGAAATGAGATTTTCTACCGATAATCGCATGGTTCATGGTGGTAGGGCCCGACCCGCCCAATTTTCCCAAACCCTTTTTTCCTTAAACCCTTACCCCCTTCCCAAAGTTTTCCAGATTGGGGCCCGCTATAAGGAATGCAAGAGTTTGGAGCGTATTTGGACCCCTCAAGCGTTTGTCTATCTTTGGGCCGGGTTTGGAAGAAGGCTTTCCGGACCGTCCATAACCCCAATATGGCTAGCAGTCATTACAACTAGTATACGTTAATGTAAAGCGGTTTTTCACTGATTAATTAAATTCAAAGACTACCCCTTAAGGTTTTAACCAGCTGATGGTGGGAAAACCCCTGTCTCTATTAATAAATCAAATGGCCCCCTTTTCAATTTCAAAAAAGGGGGAAATTTGGATTGTGAAACTTTTAAAGGGGTTGCAGAAGACTTTTTTTAATTTTAAAGCAAATAAAACTTTGTAAAATTCCCTGAGCAAGAAGTCATATTTTAAATGGCCCATCAACGTCTTCCCCCACGACGCTCTTCCCGGGTGGTACACCTTTTCAAAATGGAACTTTGAACACATCCCGGGGGCTTGGGCAATGCCTTTTGCCCGAACATTTTGGGAAGTTTGTATTTGGGACATCTTTAAAAAACTGGACAGCTTGTTACCTTACAGCTCAACAACCCTTTTCAGTCTGTTAAAAAAGGCCGTTTACAACACCTACCATTTAAAATGGTACAGATTTAATAAAGAAACCCAAAACAGTTTTGGGAAAACCCCCCAACTGTTGGTTTCTTTATTCAAACTGTAAAACCCTTTTAAATGGGGGAGGTTTTTAAAAACGGCCAAGTAAAAGGGCTGTTACATGTGTGTAAGACGTCCAGTTTTAATGTCCATGTTGTTAAAGTAACATAAAAAACTTACCAAAAATTTCAGAATTTTCCACTGGGTTACCCCGGAGTGTAGATTTGTTAAAGATATGCCACGTGACAATGGTGATGGACTATGCCACAGGGGAAGAGACAGCCAGTTACTGCGGGGAGAGATGCGTTTGGATTGGGAAGCCAATCTAGAAAAAAATTTTTTGGTTCAAACATGAAGTGAATACAAAGGTTTGTATTGCTCATGAAATGTCCACCCATTCATGACACCATCACTCAAACCTCAAATGTTTACCCATCCTAAAAGAGCTTTACCCTTCCATAGAAGCCATTGTAGAGCGCCATGGTAGAGCTTCAGACCTCGACTAGAAAACCCGGGTTCGAATCCTGTGCAGCGGTTTTAAAACCTTAGGGAAGTTTGTTCACTCTACATTGCCCCAGTTCACTCAGCTGTATAAATAGTACCTGACGTAGACAGTGGTGGACATATGTATGAGCAGCCTTCGCACTTTAAATTTGGGAAGCATTGGCTGGTGTTTCCCCAGAGAAGCCGAGTTGGTGTCTGAGTGAACAGGTCTGTCGGGGAAGTAAAGTGTAAAGGCTTTGAAGGGTTCCTGAGGACTGGATACTGGCTATATAAGAACTTCCCTTTTTTTTTATAGGACAGGCGGTCAAGTCTCCGGCAAACATTATGTGAGGAGGGTAAGGGATTGGAGGACAAGAAAAGAATTTGAGAAAATCCGTGACTAGTATCGAGGCATCTCATCACAGACAGTAACATGGAACACACTGGGATTATACGTCCAGAAACAATTCCGTCACAATTCAACAAGTGCATTACAATGACACGGGAACAAGAACATCATACCCGAGGACAAACCTACCAGAAAGCTAACCTCCTAGATACATTTAAATGTGAAAAATTCAACAACACAATATCTAAGTCATCATCACAAAAATAGTGTAATTACTGTCCAATCAAGACGGAATCAAATTAAAATGTCAACTTTTGGAAATCATAAGCACAACATAAGGTAACAAACATTTAAATCAAAAGACAAGACTTTTTTCTACAATAACAATACCCCGGTCCACACGAGACTCGGGCTAAAAAAAACGTGTATTCTTTTTTCGAAGCCCGAACTACATTTTACCAGCAAAGCAGGCTGTGTGGGCTGAGCTAATGACACCAATTAACATAGATCTTGCAACCCTGGTGCACTGGCAGTGACAAAAATGTGCTTGTTTGTCTCTGGGCCATGGAAACAGACATGCTGAGTGCAATTAGCAGGTCTGTGGCCCAGTTAGTAGCCAGCACTAGGACACTGACACAGCACTGCTTGGCTGGCTGATGCCCATGTCTGGCCAGCACACATGGAGCAAGGTGTGGTCAGAACGAAATGGATCTTCACAGGGTCCAGGTACATTTAAGTGGACAGGTGATTACTTACAATTATTAGGTTTCTGTCTTTCATCAACTTGGTGGTTGATCCACACATAACAATAAATAAGACCTAATAAAAATTCATACTAGACTGAAATCAATGTATTTCACAGATTCATTGTATACGTTTTACAAATAATCTGTGACAGTCGACGGGTAAAAATACAGTAATAAAAGGTTATTCATTAGGATAGTACCCCTTTTTATAGACAGTTTCCCTTTCCGTGAATTATCCCATTAAATAAAATAAGACAGTGTTATTAGCACTGTCCACACAGATTTTCAAGGTAATAATGACTTGTAACACCTCATTGACGGCGCCTTCCTTATACCATAGAAAGAATTTTTTGTTGCATCCCTTAATTGAAAACAAGACTTCACTTTACACCTTTTCCCACAAATTATTTTGGACTATCGAGACCCACATTTCACCCTTTGAAAAAAAGTGTCCCTCAGTTCTTAGCATGCATGTGCCCCCAACATTTCTGACCCCAATAGAGCACACAAAACAACTGCGAGAACCCTACCTTCTAGCAAATCATCTATTGCCCGCTTGATTCCTTTGTCAAAGGCTCGTGCATCGGCACTGCTCTGAAACGTTAATCCAAATTTCTTCTCCTCTGTCTTCCAGTGATGAAACGTCGGATTTGCTTTCGTATACTGGACGTCCTTTTTCAGCACACAGTTCAGTACGACCTGCGGGAGAAACAGAGTGGGTATGACAAGGAAGACACTGTCTGTGACTATAGAAATACAATAATCTTTCTCCATTTACCCCCCTCAGAAAACGAACTTGGAGGTGACTGACGACAAAAGGGTGGGTGAAACTCAATGTTAAAGTTATCAAAAGAGGGGTGGGTATGATATGATATGATATGATATGATATGATATGATATGATATGATATGATATGATATGATAGGGATTTTGATATGATATGATATGTTTGGGGGGGGGGCAAAGGAAGATAAGCAAGTTTGTTGAGGTAAGTGTCGAAATGTTGGAACTACGCAATATTTTCCACTGGTCCACACTAAGAGGGAGACAGGTGCGATGTCAATTATACCACGATAAAACTTGTGGAAACTCACCAGTAAACCAATTAGGTGAATTAGCTCAACATCTGATTGGTTCGTAGTAATCTAATTTATACAGGAACATACCGTTATGGTGCATTTTAGGTGTGTAAACTTTCCGCTGAAGACAGGTGCGATAATTTGTTCACATATCATGCATAATTTTTATTGCAAACTAAATATATTTAAATCTGGTTCAGATAACTTGTTCATTCACCAACAGTAAACATGAAAAACTAATATATTTACTACCGTAAAATTAATATTGCCTATCACCCAAAAGAAACCCACATGTCATACCTCCACCCCCACCCCACCCCCACTAGCCCAGAGGGTAACAAAGCCCAACCCCCCAGACCCAAAGCTGAGCCTACCCCAGGCATTACTACAGGATCAATAGTCACCACTGTGTAACCGGTGACAAACCCCATCCGGAGGAGTTAAAAAGCCTAAAACCTTAATAATTTATGCACGGTGGCAATAACAGCATGCCCTTGACCTACTAACGCTGCAGCCAGCACGTTAACAGCAGACACCCAGCCGCCACCACAGCCGCCTGTCCGCCTGCCTGCCAGGCGGACATTCACATTCACGAGATAATTAGGATCCGATTTATGAATGGAGCACCCCCATAGTAAGCGTGTAGTACGTGCTATTCATGAATTATTAAGCGGCAGGCGTCCCTGAGTCTTATCATTAATTAAGAGCTAATCAGCCAATTGAATGCACCTGTAGGAACAGTGTACAGATAGGGCAGGAGTGTCAGTCCATCAACCTGTGTAGTGGCTGGGCTGGTATCTCTACACTATCCACTACACAAAGCACAGTAGTAGTTAGTTACAGTCACATGGTCCAGTGTGAGACATGACAACTGCCCCAGGCGTATTCCTGCGCCATCAGTTATCTGACACGGATATTTTCTGACACCGGCTGCGATAGTTACCCAGAAAAAACTTCCCAACAAACTGAACAAAGTCACACTTTCGTAGTCTTCAAGCCATTAAAAAGGCTGTCTTGCTATCTAAAATACAAAACTTTAAATCACAATAAAATGTATTCACATAGTATAGAAGTTTTACATGGCTAGATTATGTTTTTAGTAAGCACTGGGAAATTTTAAATGCTCACTATCAAGAATAAATGTGTAATATCTGAATGAGGCAGGTCCATAATTAGACTACTTTATGGGTGAATCAGCCTACTATACACTAGTATACAGGTACGTGAATATGAATTATTTCAATATTTGTTCAGTCAGTTCCTATGTGAACTAATAATGGTTCATTGCTTGTGTTGACATTTATATATTTTACACTCCAACCTCACCTCAATAAAGTTGACAGGATTGCGTGAAGAGATCTGAAATTTTTTTTTTTTTGCTCACCCATGAAATGTTTGGCTACCCTATTACATGTACGTTTCACAACGTAATTGCTTAAAAGACAAAATGCGACATCCCCATAGAACTTTTAAAAAAAAAATACAACTTAAACAAATCCCAGATTTGTTTGCGCCAACAAGCTGTCAACAGCTTTCTATTTCATCTGAATAAAAAACATGCTACGAACTCAAGGAACCCCTAAAATTGTCAGGCTTTCTTATATAAAAAAAAATACTAACACCCATGTGGCCCAAAAACATATTTTCTCATTATAAAAAATAGCAAATGCCCCAAAGAAGTTACAGATCTGAACTCACCGACTGGTCGGCCATCCGCTGCCCGTATATGAGGTATTCGGGGAGCTGGTCAGTGTCGCCCCCTGCCAGCTTGTGTAGTCCCACCTTGCTCATGCCCCCACCCCCCATGGGCACCCAGCCTCCCGTGCTGTCATCTCGCGTCATCACCTGTGCCTTGACCCGCACCAGGCAGTCATCCCTACAAACATAACACACACCTGTACACAACCCCCAAACAACACACACCTGACACAGACGCAACAACACACCCTGCACAGGCAAAAAAACACACACCCGTACAGGCAAAAAAACACACCTGTAAAAAGCAAAAAAAACACACCTGTACACAAACCGCAAAAAACAAAACACCTGTACAAACAGCCAAACAAACACACCCTTTCACAGGCCCCAAACAACACACACCTGTACACAGACGCAAAAAAAACACACACCCTGTAAACCCCAGAAAAGCCAAAAAACACACACCTGTAAAAGAGCAAACAACACACCCCTGTACACCCGCCAACAAAACCACCAAAAAGAGCAAACAACACAAACCCCCCAAAAACAGATAAAAAAACACACCCCAAAACAGAGCAAACAACACACCCCTGTAAACAGACGCAAACAACACAAACCCGTACACGCCAAACAACACACACCTTTTCCGACGCAAAAAACACACCTGTACACAGACGCAAACAAACACACCTGTACACAGGGGCGCAAACAACACACACGTGTACACAGAGCAAAAAACACACACCTGACACCGGGGTTTTCCCCTTTTACAGGTGTGGGTTGGTCTGGTTCCCCCGTGTGTTTTGCGTTTTTGGAAAGTAATTTTGGCAAAGGGGTTTTTTTGGAAAAAGTTGTTTTTACATTTTATTTACGGGGGGGTTTTCATTTTAAAAAAGGGGTTTTTTGTTCGTTGTTTTAAGGTTGTTGTTTGGGGTCTTTTAAGGGGGGTGTTTTTTTTTTACAAGGGGGTGTTGTTTTCTTTACAGGTGTGTGGTTTTTGCTCTGTGTACAGGTGTGTGTTTGGTTTGGGTCTTTTTTGGGTGTGTGTTTTTCTCTTTAAAAATTTTTTTTTTTTTTACAATTTTTTGTTTCTTGTTTACGGGGGTGTGTTGTTTGCTCTGTACAGGTGTGTGTTGTTTCGTCTGTGTCGGGTTGTTGTTGTTGCTTTTGTTGTACAGGTTGTTTTTTGTTTCCTTGTGTAAGGTGTTAAAAATTTTGTGGTTTTTTTGACTCCTTTAAAAGGAATATGACGGGATGACGCCGGGGGCGGGCCCCAGGGGGGGTGGGGTGAGAATGGGACCCAAGCGGGGAAGGGGGGTGACCAAAGGTGGGTTTTAGGGGAAAATGGCCGACCAGTCGGTGAGTTCAGATCTGTAACTTCTTTGGGGCATTTGCTATTTTTTATAATGAGAAAATATGTTTTTGGGCCACATGGGTGTTAGTATTTTTTTTTATATAAGAAAGCCTGACAATTTTAGGGGTTCCTTGAGTTCGTAGCATGTTTTTTATTCAGATGAAATAGAAAGCTGTTGACAGCTTGTTGGCGCAAACAAATCTGGGATTTGTTTAAGTTGTAGTTTTTTTTTAAGTTCTATGGGGATGTCGCATTTTGTCTTTTAAGCAATTACGTTGTGAAACGTACATGTAATAGGGTAGCCAAACATTTCATGGGTGAGCAAAATAAAAAAATTTCAGATCTCTTCACGCAATCCTGTCAACTTTATTGAGGTGAGGTTGGAGTGTAAAATATATAAATGTCAACACAAGCAATGAACCATTATTAGTTCACATAGGAACTGACTGAACAAATATTGAAATAATTCATATTCACGTACCTGTATACTAGTGTATAGTAGGCTGATTCACCCATAAAGTAGTCTAATTATGGACCTGCCTCATTCAGATATTACACATTTATTCTTGATAGTGAGCATTTAAAATTTCCCAGTGCTTACTAAAAACATAATCTAGCCATGTAAAACTTCTATACTATGTGAATACATTTTATTGTGATTTAAAGTTTTGTATTTTAGATAGCAAGACAGCCTTTTTAATGGCTTGAAGACATACGAAAGTGTGACTTTGTTCAGTTTGTTGGGAAGTTTTTTCTGGGTAACTATCGCAGCCGGTGTCAGAAAATATCCGTGTCAGATAACTGATGGCGCAGGAATACGCCTGGGGCAGTTGTCATGTCTCACACTGGACCATGTGACTGTAACTAACTACTACTGTGCTTTGTGTAGTGGATAGTGTAGAGATACCAGCCCAGCCACTACACAGGTTGATGGACTGACACTCCTGCCCTATCTGTACACTGTTCCTACAGGTGCATTCAATTGGCTGTTTTTTGTCCAACCCGGTTAAAACAGTGGTTTGACTATTGTTTTCCTTTTGTAAGTAATCCCCCTGGGGAGGCCGGGCGGGTTGGGGGGGGGGGTTTTTTTCCCCCTCGGGGCCCCTTAGTGGGGGGGGGGTTTTTGGGGTGGAGGAAAATGAAAAATTTTGTGGGGGTTTTTTTTGGGGTGATAGGAAATTTTTTCCCGGTATAAATATTTTAAAGTTTTTCATGTTTACTGGGTGAATGAAAATTACCCAAACCATTTTTAAATATATTTATTTTGCAAAAAAAATTATGCTGATAGGGAAAAAATTATAAATTCTTCGGGAAATTTTACCAAAAATAAAAATACCTGTAAAATTAGTTTACCGAACCAATAATTTTATTTTATAATTTTTAGGAAAATATTAGTTTTTTTTTTGAATTTCAAAAATTTTGTATTTCCGAAAATTTCTAAACAACCAACATTTAACATTTTCCCTTCATTAACCATTCATTCATATCATATCATATCATATCATATCATATCATATCATATCATATCATACCCACCCCTCTTTTGATAACTTTAACATTGAGTTTCACCCACCCTTTTGTCGTCAGTCACCTCCAAGTTCGTTTTCTGGGGGGTGTAAATGGAGAAAGATTATTGTATACTATAGTCACAGACAGTGTCTTCCTTGTCATACCCACTCTGTTTCTGCTGCAGGTCGTACTGAACTGTGTGCTGAAAAAGGACCCGGTTTTTGTGCTCATATTGGGGTCAGAAATGTTGGGGGCACATGCATGCTAAGAACTGAGGGACACTTTTTTTCAAAGGGTGAAATGTGGGTCTCGATAGTCCAAAATAATTTGTGGGAAAAGGTGTAAAGTGAAGTCTTGTTTTCAATTAAGGGATGCAACAAAAAATTCTTTCTATGGTATAAGGAAGGCGCCGTCAATGAGGTGTTACAAGTCATTATTACCTTGAAAATCTGTGTGGACAGTGCTAATAACACTGTCTTATTTTATTTAATGGGATAATTCACGGAAAGGGAAACTGTCTATAAAAAGGGGTACTATCCTAATGAATAACCTTTTATTACTGTATTTTTTTCGGCAAATTTTTGAAAACATACAATGAATCTGTGAAATACATTGATTTCAGTCTAGTATGAATTTTTATTAGGTCTTATTTATTGTTATGTGTGGATCAACCACCAAGTTGATGAAAGACAGAAACCTAATAATTGTAAGTAATCACCTGTCCACTTAAATGTACCTGGACCCTGTGAAGATCCATTTCGTTCTGACCACACCTTGCTCCATGTGTGCTGGCCAGACATGGGCATCAGCCAGCCAAGCAGTGCTGTGTCAGTGTCCTAGTGCTGGCTACTAACTGGGCCACAGACCTGCTAATTGCACTCAGCATGTCTGTTTCCATGGCCCAGAGACAAACAAGCACATTTTTGTCACTGCCAGTGCACCAGGGTTGCAAGATCTTTTTTTGTTTTAAAATTTTTGGTTGGGTTTAAAAAAACACGTTTTTTTTAGCCCGAGTCTCGTGTGGACCGGGGTATTGTTATTGTAGAAAAAAGTCTTGTCTTTTGATTTAAATGTTTGTTACCTTATGTTGTGCTTATGATTTCCAAAAGTTGACATTTTAATTTGATTCCGTCTTGATTGGACAGTAATTACACTATTTTTGTGATGATGACTTAGATATTGTGTTGTTGAATTTTTCACATTTAAATGTATCTAGGAGGTTAGCTTTCTGGTAGGTTTGTCCTCGGGTATGATGTTCTTGTATGCTGTGTCATTGTAATGCACTTGTTGAATTGTGACGGAATTGTTTCTGGACGTATAATCCCAGTGTGTTCCATGTTACTGTCTGTGATGAGATGCCTCGATACTAGTCCCGGAATTTTTCTTTAAATTCTTTTCTTTTCCTTCCCAAAAAAAAATTATTTAACATTGTTTCCGGGGAACCTTTTTACCCGGGCCAGGGTGAGTTAAACCTTAGCAATTTTAGAAGGTGAACAAAATTTAAGGTTTTTTAAAACCCTCAAAAGGATTCGAAAGGGTTTCGTAAATTGAGGTCTGAAATTTAACCCTCGCCACAATTTGGGGGGATAAGGGGAAACCTTTTAGGAAAAGGGGGAAAACAATTTTAGGGGAGTGTGGTGTCCCAAAAAATTTGGGGGGAATTTTAAAAGAGCAATAAAAAAAAATTTTTGTATTCAAAAATTTTCAGGGTTTTTTAAACCCAAAAATTTATTTCTTTTAATTTGGCCCCCCAATTTAAAAAGCCCCCCCCGGGGAGAAACTGGCTGCTTTTTGGCTTTTGTTCCCTCACCATTTTTTACTGGGGTTTTCCTTTGACAAACTTAAACCCTGGGGTTCAGGCTTCCCGTGGACAAGCTGAAAAAATTTTTGGTAATGGGTTTTTGGGTAAAAGGGGGTTTCAATTACCCCATGGGGACAAATGGACCCTTTTTGTTCGGTGACCGGTTTTACAAATTTCCCGATGGGGCCCTTTACAGTCCTTTTTATGGGCCCAAAAAATTCTTTT